>CAHIKZ030000582.1:557500-675000 GCA_903632075.3 Acanthosepion pharaonis
TCCACGTAAATATTTACTGAATGTTTTTTAGACATACAATTTGTAGATTAAGAAGATATGTATGATATGTGGTTCCTAGTTGTAAAGGTTTGGACTTGTAGGACTAATGGATGAAGCTCGTCATAATATTTTTCATGGGGTGATATAAAAGCTAGCAGCGTTGGGTCTTTGGGACGGCGGTTTTGGGGTGGAAAATAAATAATTAATCATATACAAAGGCACATAAACAACTTTGAACTCTGTCGTGGTTAGAAAATTAGGATCAGACGGGATCCGCCCAAATATGGCAGTAATAGTTTTTGGTTTGATCTAACTCTTGTAAAGATGGAGCATGGAAGTTGATTTCAGAGACTTTTAGAAGCTTTATAAGATGTCGTCCATTTTTCAGCCTCTTTAATATATTATTTCCTGCGTCTGAGGTACTTTTTATGAGTTCATCTCAATCAATACAGTAAAGCAATAGGATGCAAGGGGTTACAAAGAGTGAAGGAAAGGGAAGATGACAATAAATGAACTGCGTTCAAGGAGACAGAACCTGATAACTGACATTAAAATTGAAGAGAATTAAACAAGAGTGAAGTGTGAGAAAAACTATCAGCATGGAACTTACAACTATCAATGTCAACAGTGAATTTATGTGACTTAACTGCCAATATAATACGCCACTTAAATACGAAGTCGCGGAACTAGAGAGGAAGGCTCGTCGGAGCAATTACTGTTAAAGTATTCATATGGGAGACAACGAGCAGTTACGTCGGTGGAGGAGTGTCTGAAGCCGAAATGCCAGGTCAGGACAGATAATAATATAGATTGTTCTTTGAATTTAGTAAAAAAAAAAACCATAAAAAACACCTATAGTTACAAAACAGAAGCACCATCCCAGATGTAGCAGAAAAAATCAGATGAACGGCCGAATAGTAGACTTATAAATGCATAAAATAGATTATGGCGAGAATTCTCTAGAAAGACATAGTGAATTGACTTTCCCGGCAGTAGACTTAGTAATTGATATAATATAATTATTCCACTTCATGTCAGGAGAACACTTTTGCCTCTGCTCAGTGATAGTTAACATTTTGATGCAAAGTGTTACTGTACTCATTTTTTTTTTAGAATTGAATATTCATTGAACCGTAAAATTTCCTAAGTACAAAGAAATCCATGTAAAATAATTTTATGATTGAATAATCATGCTATGAATTTATACCGATAAAATATATTTATTAAATATTTCACAAGAACCTGTTACATTCATCAAATACATAGGAAGGTGTACATGAATTTTAGGCTGGGAGACGTAGAATTTCCTGGTTTCGTGTCCAGATACGCGGTTAGCTCACTGGGAGTGATGGATGTCAAACCTTTAATAAGGCATCTCTCTAGGATGCCGGGGAGAATTTCCTCGCACGACATAATGAATCGACTATCCGAGCAGCAGATTTAGCAATTAATTCATTCTAATTATCCCGCTGCATGTGAGTGGAAAACTTGTGACAAAGACGGTGCAGATATAAGGCACAATGTTCTTTAAGTTATATACATTACATGCATTTTTATTTTAAGAAAACTTGCAGTAGCGTAGCCAGTTATTTTGAACCTTAACATGTATGTCTGCTTCTCAGTGGTACACTCTATTCCTATTATTGTGTTAGGTCTATCTATTACTCTAACAAAGCCAAGTGTGTCCACCTTTGAAGGCCGCTTACTATACATGGTGTACGTGTCAGCAAGCTAATCATTATATTACAATAAAAAGTTCAATAAGAAATGACACATAATCAATAGGCATTCAATGTTATTACGTATCGATTCGGACATTTGATATTATTTGCATCAATCTGATTGAGGTCCATTGCTGATGTAAAAAAATAAAAAAAGAAAAGCCCGAGAGGGAAATACTGACAATAAACAGCGTAAGGAAAGCAATGTACCTTGTCCAATATTTAATAAAGTGAATGTGATTCAGCGCTGATTCGTGTCAGGCGAATTATCCTCTTTGATATAAAGAAATTAGATATAGCTAACGCGAAATCCACTTCATCGTCGTGCTGTAAGCTAACCTCGCACTAGAGTTATCAATACTCACTGGGTACTTCAAGCATATCTACCCATTTTACACTAACTTTTTCGCCGTTATTTAAACCTGAAAATGAAAAGATTAGGTTATTTCTGACATATTTGTTAACACCCTTTGTTCGTTAATGTTTTGTATCTTTTTAATGAAAACGTTTAATACTAAATGTCAGCCACATTCCATAGGATCACCGAAGTTAAGCAACGTCGAGATTGGTCATTGTCCAGATGGGTGACCGTCTGGGAAAAAACAGGTGCTGTAAGCTTAGATGTCCGGATGATGTAATGAGTAATAACACGGAATTATTAATCGGAGAGCCGTTTCAATTCCCGTTGGGTTCATTATAAGTAAATAACCTAAGAAAAGTTTTGAATCCACCTCTTCTCCCCCAGTTATGGGTTAATTATAAAGACTTGTCTCACTAAATCCTTATTATCTAAAAAAAAAAAAAAATCTTACAAACTAAAAATATTTCCTGGTTTTTAATAACGTGTAAATGTTTGATAAGCCGTAAATATTAAATCAATCATAATAATAACAATAATAATAATAATAATGAAAACAGAAATAAAACGTTTGACCTTCAGTTGTTTCCAGAGATTTTTCAGATCTTCTCATCGAAAAACTTTTAACACTAAATGTCACCCAAGACTCGAGAACCAATCAAAGTAGAGGGTTATTCTTAAAACTGTTCTGATGAATATGGAGCGATAAATTGAATTTGGTAGGAAGTGAAATTTGTCCCAGATTGTATGCTTGGTGTAATTTTAAGTGCAGTAAATACTTTATGAATCTCGGTGCGAAAAGAAGTCATATTTGTTAATTAGTTCAGTACTTTTTCTTCTGGATTCGGGTTCTCTTTAGGATGTGGGGGATCCTAGCTCTCCACATATTTCCTGACCTTTGCAGCCCTTAGTAAAGTTTGACATTTTGAAATCTCCCCTAATCCTTGTTCTGACAACCATTTATATAAGCTGATTAGGTAAGTTATTCGATCTTTCCTTTTGATATTCTGACCATCAATGTGCAATGATCCAAATCCGCAGAGAACATCCTACCTCATCAACGATAACTCAAAAGTTCGCCATTACCAGATATCTCGGTCTTCCTGAATCTTCTCGTCAGTAGTGGAGGATAACGGGCGCCCTGTTCCTTTCCCAAGCATCGCACTTGTCCGGACAAATTTTAAACTTCTCGATCCACTCATACGCATTTCTACGCGGCAGTGCAATGTCGTCGTATTGTTTTAAACGCCTCCGATGACAAATCTTCCGAGCAGAGAAATCGCATCCCAGCCCATTATTCCTCGTTAGTGCACACTGCTAGCGGAGCGACCATGTTTACACTGTAACAACAGTAAGGAAACCTGTCGGGATCAATCTCAAATTTTGATCACGTTACCACAATAGTACCAACTATAAGCACGTATGAGCAGATGATAGTTTGACTAATATAAAGATCTGTTATGGCGAAATTGCTGATGAATTTTGACTTTCCGTTATATATATATATATATATATATATATATATATATATTCAGTTGTGTCACCAGTACTTTTTGAGGGGCTGGAGGGTAATTGCAATAAAGAATGTATCATCTTTATGAACTATTTCATAAATATATTATAACAAGTGATGAAAAGTGAATAACATATAACAATATTCAACCTAACCTATAGTTGACTGACAATTATAAAGCTACACAAACGAAACCCGAAATCAGAGCTCCATAAAAGAAAGATGACGTTCACCATATCAAAGACAATATCCTTCATAATGGCTACAGAAATAGCCAAAAGCGATTGGAATAATAAATATGAACAATCTTTATATCCCTTAGCCCCTGAAAAACAGGGAAAAAAAATGCTAGAATGCTGAAAAAATTCAATAAAAGATTAATTAAATCTTCCTTGTCGGGCCGTTTTCAAAGATATATATATATATATATATATTGTGTGTGTGTGTGTGTGTGTGTGTGTGTGTTTGTTGTGTGTGTGTGTGTGTATATATATATATATATATATATATATATATATATATATATATATATATATATATATATATATAATATCGTTCGTGACATTTAAATCATTATATTTTACAAATAACCCTCTTCCATGTTGGGTTTCGCAGAGAAAATTTAATGCCATTTCTTTTCACCCCATCCACCCCTTCCCCACCAAAAATAAAAAAACAGTCACAGACATTTTGTCTCCATATGGGGCATCTTGCCAAACGAAATTGTAACAAATGATGTGCCGACCTTTTAGAGGAATTCGATTCAATAATATTAGTAATATAAAGAACACACACATTAATGTGGCGTGTAGCTTAATAGCAGTAGAAGCAATCGATGTTGAATTAATTCCCAGTTAAGTGCTCTTTGTATAGAGACTTGTATCCAAATAGTTTTCATCCAACAAATGTTTAACTATGTTATCAATTACTTAACAATACACTATGTCTCATTTTATTATACAAGCCAATGTTATCACAAAATAATTGTTATTTACAAAGCGATACTGGTAAAACTTTCATGAAATACTTAAAGGGTAGTCACAAATATTCTTATTTATTTATTTCCCCATAACATAATATTTATTTTGCAATCCTTTATGCTACAATCAACAAAAAAAAGCTACGTTCTCTTTAATAAAAAAAAAAATACTAACTAAAATTTTCTATTACAATTCTAGGTTTGTGGCGAGGATAAAAATCAACAGATTCATATCCATATTTTCCGTTTTCCCGTTGAGGATTTGATCAGGAGATGGATGATCTCTGCCAGGTTAAGGTTTCTTATGACACGTCTTTGCATGTGAATGAATATTTCTCCAGATTTTAATCCAGGCACTGATCTCGCACAAACTAGACATGCGGAAGGAGCTGATCAGTTGCTCAGTTGCACACTGACCCTATGACCACAACTCGGTAAGGAGATTGGTGAGGACAATGATAATGATGACGATGAATCAAATCCCTATGAATCGTCCTCACCAAGAAATTAATATATCAAAAATATAATTTTACGGATCGAAAAACAAATGTCGGAAAATGTAGATAAATGCAGAAATAAATGCCCCCCCACCACCACCACCAAAAAAATAAAAATCAAAAACTCAAAAGCAAATGAAATGTCTCACACAAATCGGATAATAATACACTCAGTAGTTTACTGGAGAAAGTTTTGAGAAATGAGATCTCAAATTTGGAGAATTTAAAGAAAATAAATGGCCATTTATGTTTATTTAATTCAGACTAGCTTAAAGAAAGAAAATATAACATTCTATTCTAACTTAAATTATTTAGGGTGACAAAACATTCGTAGAGCTCAAAATCATTTCTCTTAACCAAAAATCTAAATAGTTTTCACTTGAGTGGTATATTGAGAAAATTGGTTTTAATCTTCATCTGATATTTTAATTAGTTGACCAGTCGATGGGGAAAAGAGACAAATCAATGTGGAATTCCTTCATTCACGACGAGTAAACGCAAAAAAAGTATTGCTTTTGCTAATGAAGCAATATAGATAAATTGTTACTAACTGAACAGTCTCGAAAATGAGATTAAATTCGTGTAGTCTGCAATAAACATGTACAGTCCACATAAAAGAACGTAGGGAATGAAGGCGTGTTCAAAATACTTCGCCGCGGGAGGAAACATTTCATTACCGCCGACTCAACACCGGCCAACTTATGTCTACACAACTCAACTCGAGGACAACTCACCACCAGACTAATCAATGCAAGGAAAGCTCTACCATGGCGTCGTATTCATAGCTTCAGACCAGTATTGGCTGTTATAGTGTGCACAATACATAGATCGGCTTTGAGTCGAAGAGACCTTGAAATTTTGGCTGTTTGTGTTAGTCATTTATTAATTACAACAGCCTATTTGACTGACAGGTGTGTTATTTTCAAGACTGGATGAATCACCCCGCAATATGGAGATTCATTACGAGGCTGCAAGAGACGAGAAGAAACCGTGAGGCATTAATTGAAGGTCATTCACCTCCCCACTAAATTGAATAAGTATATGAGCGCAGATGAGTTGCATACAGTTTTCAATAAATGAAATAGAATGTCTAAATGTATTTAAAAAGTCGACGAAAACATTCATAGTCTGTATGTCGTTGAGTTGTCCCCTCGCTGAGCATGCTGGTGGTGAGTTGTCATAAAGATGAGTCGGCGGTGTTGAGACGGCGTTCAGTTGACGGGGATGAGTCACTTTGCTGTATCACCACAACTGACGTATTAAAGTGAATTAACTATTTCTAGTACGGAATAACTTTTTGTCACCCAATAAATTGCATTAACAACAATCTGAATGATGTCCCATCGTTATTGAGGTGTTTTAAACCGGGTACTCAAGGCCATAGAGAATAATTCTCTTCTTGGTCTTCTGAAATGCCCTGGTAAAAGGTTTTCTTGTCATCATCTAGTGGAGTATTGTGAACACCAATGATTTTAAACGGATCTGTTTAGTTCAACGAATATGGTGCACAGGAGTTTAAGTACTGCATTCGCCAGAATTTATCCTATATATTTATAAGTATATCATTCGCCTATGCTTTGAATATCGCTGTCACATATGTTCTGGTGCCCTTGCCATATATTTGGAGATTCTGGATGAAACCTAAAGAAGAATCTGCAATGTCTTTGGTCCTGTTCTGGCATCTTGGATTCAGTTACTTCTCCACTACCTAATGAACAATTTTAATGTCCAATTTCTATAAATATTTTCATGGTAATTGTTCTGATGAAATTTCCTAGATGGTACTGGGATTCCATTTTTAAATGTTGCTATTCTATACCCGCCTCAGACTTATTTTATATTGATGATTAGTTATAAATGCATAGAGACCTTGAGGTATTATGGTGACTGTAGTAAGAATGTTAAGTATGAATGAGTTGTTTTAGTGTAAGGAATACTGCGGTATGTTTGGATCATTACTCGTGGCTAGCTAAATTTAAGAAAAGACAGTCTGAATGCCAGCCTTCCGCTATCCAAACTTCTGCCATATTTTTGTATTATAACAAAATAAATATTACTTTCCTCTATGGTATGTAGCTTTAAGGAATTTAAACGCTGTACTAAATTAGCGGCAAAATCTCCTCACTTTACAATTAAAATGGATGGATGCAACTGTAAGTTATAATCTTTTATTTTCCAGTACTTCTCATTTATAGAACTCTTTATCGGCTTCTTGATTTCCTATAAAGGTTGATCTTCAAAAATTTGAATCCATTGTCAATCGTTAACTTATGTCTTTCTAATATCAATTCTGTTATTTTTCTCACTCCTTAATAATGTTTTCTTTTTCGTATATTTTTTCATACTCAGTGATCCTCTTGTCTTTTAGTGGCTTTAATGCCGGCTTGGAGAGAAATAGTTAAAATAAAACAATAGGTGTATATTTATACGTAAAAGATGATTGTACTCAAATGGGATATTAAATTCTGTAAAGCAAGTAGGTTTTGAAGCGAATTTACATTTCGTTTCGGGGAAAATTCTGGAATTTGTTAAAAAAATCTATTACTTAAATTAATTTGGACTGTTGTCCTCATCTTTATTGCCTTATTCACGATGTTTCGGTTGTTGTACTCTCTGGCTTTCTTCAGGTGATCACAACTTAGAACTGAACGCTTTATTTTTTCCATCGGGGTAGATTGTTCTAGTTCCATATCTTTTCCGGATGTTTCAGTTATCTCTCTTTTCAGAATATTCTAAGTTTCGTTTCATCCATGGAGTCGCCAGGTATTGAACTCACAACTCATTGGGGTAAGTCTCTGGATCTCTGGATCCAACCAACGCTTTTATCCACTGGATCAATGTGCCCTTGAAGAAAATTAGGATAGTACTCAAGGACACAAAAAACAAATGGTTAAAAGCGTTGATTTGGATTCAATGACCTGACCCAAAGAGTTGCGAGTTCAATACTTGACTACAGCAGGGATGAACAAAAACTGGGAGAGTTGAGTTAAAGGAAGATAACTGTGACATCCAGAAGAGGCATGGCGCGTGGAACTAGAAAAATCTACCATGATGGACAAAATGAAGGGTTCAATTCAAAACTTCAATCATCTGAAGACGGCCAGAGCGTACAACAGCTGAAACGTCGTAAATATCTCAATAAAGATGAGGAAAACAGTCCGAACAATATAAGTAATGTAAATAATTACAATGAATTATCTCAGAAATATAGAGAGATAAAAAGCTATTAGAAAAATATTAGTGTACTAAATCTCTTCAATTTCATGTTTCCTGTAACCTGAAGCAAAAAAGAATAAAAACTATCCTGTACGGGATATCTTATTTCCACCAGTGTATTCTTATAGAACGCATAGTTCTATACACTCCTATTGTTTATTGACTGATAAAAGGCATCTTCCCTTGTATAAAAAAATCAGTAGATGGAAAGATTAACTCGTTCAATTTGTTGATCGTTTTTTTTGTTTGTTTTTTTTACTTTTACCAATATTCCTTTAAGTCGTCTGCTGCTTGTTTCGCTGAAGGCCTGACGTTCCGATCCTTTAAAATGTTTTTGTCTGTGTTGATTTGCCGGTCATTTTTTGGTAATGTAGCCGTCCAGACAGTTCTTCCCTCAATTATACAACACAGTTTCCTATTAGACAACTCGTCAACGCCTCCGGTCACTTTTCAAGACAGTCTGTCACAATGTCTACTATTAGCTCATCAAACAATATCTTTGGCATTTTACTGATTTGCCTCGAGGTTGGATCAACAGTAGATTCACTGGGAAACTACGCGGTCAATACATGTTTCTCGATTGAACAGTGTGTTGGGAAGCTGGTCGCTCTTCAGCTTGATAAACTAATTAGTGTCATTTTGTTTGCCAAGTTTAGTCATTCTTCCCATGACTCATGTAGTGTTATTTGCTGTTCGATCCTAAAACAATTTACTTACATTTATGACTCGATATTGAGCCAGTTCCTGCTTCTTATAACAATCTCCAGAAAATCTGTCTACATTGGTCTAAAGATCTCTTGTAACCTAAAACGGACTGCAAAGATGTAATATTGATCCCTATGTCCAAACTCACTATATCTATAAATGATATCCGATACTGAAAACTTTTCACACTAATTCTTCTTCTTCTTCTTCTTCTTCTATATGCCGCGTTCTTCAGGATATAGACGATCATGGCTGTCCACAATTTACTATCTCGTCTGCCTCTTAGTAGTTTTTCTCACTTTGCTAGGAATCTCTCATCCCTTTCCGCTAATTATCCACCCGCCTATCACTCTTGTCCATGAGGACCTTCCTTATTATGTATCAAGGGATTTCAGCCGTTTTTCTGTTTCCATTTCCTTTAAGATTTCATCGGTGATTACTTACGCTAACAATGGAATTTTCTGGATGCTTCTGTAGAACCACATTTCTGCTCCTTCTAGCTTCTTTGCCACATCCGTGATAAACTTGGCTAGCATTCACTGTCATATAAGGGAGCAGATATCACATAGCAATCCAGTACTCTTTGTTTGCATCAAAATAGTTTCTCAGCATCTTGCTTAATTTTTGAAATGCCTCTTTTGCTAGTTCAATGTGTCTTCGGTTCTCGGTGTCGCATTTTCCATTCTCTGTTAAATTGCTTCTAAGATATTGAAACTTTTGCACCTGATTGATGTTTATTTCTCCAATTCGTAAATCGTATCTTGGACTTTTCTCTCTTGCGGTTGACTATTAGGTTAAATTTTAATTTATTGACGCGTTAAAAATACTTAAAATCAGGGAGAATCGGCCTGCACATTCGAGAAAACCTAATAAGGAAAATACGCGCTACGTCAGAATTCGAACGAGAATCTTCGTTTGCAGGAGAAAGCGCCGTCAGATCCGGCCTCTTTTAACCTCTCGGCTACACAAAACTTCACAATCAAGCAAAGTTCTATTTTCCTTTAAAGCATATTCAGTCATTTGGGTTTTCCTGAGAAGAGATATCTGCTCAGATTTGTGCAGAACGTCGCATTTTCTTTAACATTTTTAAGACGTGATAAATGCAGTTTAAAAACAAAAAAAAACAAAACAAAAAAAAAAAACAACAGTGCGTCTACTCACATATGAATATCCACTAAAAAGTATAATTTAAATTGATAATAACATTTCGGATTAAAAAATATTCACTAATTCTTATTCTCTCTCTCTCTCTCTCTCTCTATATATATATATATATATATATATATATATATATAAAGTTGGTACAACTAATGTCTGATTTCCTGGTCTATATTAAAAAGGAAAAAGTCCATGATTATGAAAACATTTATTCGTTAGCTTAACCTCATTTCCTTTCTAGAACATCGTTCCATCTGTCAACAAGTTTATAAATGTGTCGCCTCTAAAATTCCTCAGGTTTTGAAACAAAATATTAATCTAACTAATTTTCTACCTCTTCTCTTGATGTCACCTTCAAACCATCCACATGTATTCTGGATTCCCCGAAACAAGTGATAATCAGATGGATCCAGGTCAGGAGAATATGGTGGATGAAGCAATACTTCCCAATAAATGTCTTCCAAAAGATTTTTAGTCATTTGTGTGAGGACGATCATTATCGTGATGGATGATGACACACTTTCTGTTCACTAACGAAGTCCGCTTTTGTTTCAAAGCTGTTTTTAAAAGATGGATTTCATTACCGTACAGAGAAGGTGTAATTGTTTGAATGTCGTGTAACAGTTCGTAAAGGACAATTTCTTCAGCATTTCTTCATACACTCAACTTGATCTCTGGATGGAATTCTCCTCTTAGTTGTTGAACTGATCTTTCGCCGCGACTGATCCATTATCGCTGGTGTTTAACGTTAACGTAATTGATACATTTCTTATCACCTGTAAGAAGCCTACCTAAAAATGCATTGCATTTTTAGACGACCCTCTTTTTGCTCGTCTTTTAAACTGAAATCCCCTCTTCAGAAACGGGAAAGTTACCTACTGCAACTTCTTTTATTCCCTGCATCATCGCCATAAACGCTGTGAATAGATGTCGCTGCTGTACCTTCATTGACACCTACATGAACTTCATGAGATATGTAGAATTTCAGTCAGATATGTAGAATTTATTCTTAAAATGGGATTAACATGGGTGCAAATACTGTGGAAGATCCTCATATTTTTATAATCTGAAAGAGAAAGGTATATATTACTTATTGTGACTTTCCTTTACTAAAACGAGAAGCACAAATTTCATAAATATCATCTAAAATTTTATTCTAAGAAATCGGACATTACTTTTGCACCATATATATATATATATATATATATATATATATTTGTGTGCGTGCGTGTGTGTGTAGATATATTCTTTGTAGATTTTTTAAGTTCCATTTTTTTTAGTTGACATGCTCGAGCGTGAATAATCGTTGATAAATCGTAAAGTAGTTGAATGTTTCGGCAGCCTTCATCAGTGTCCAATAGTCAATAACTGTGCTTAATTTACAATTCAGAGGACTTTTCTTAACATCAATACCAGAATCTCCTGCTAAAGTTTTTATTGACTTTTCTTCATTCTTTCGCATCGCAAGAGAGTCTCTCGTTCTGGTCAGATGACTCTATCTATCTATCTATCTATCTATCTATCTATCTATCTATCTATCTATATTAGCTTACACATTTGAAAAGTAAATAGAAACAGTTTATTTGCAAGTCAGATAATTTTAAATAGTTTTCTACAGTGTCAGCATTGCCAGTAAGATTTGCAATCCTTCATGAAAACTTGCAATAGGGTTTTCACATACTTCTGGTTTTATTGAATCTCTGTCTCCTTCGATGAAATCCTGATGTCTTTCAGTCACTTCTTAATACGATCCCAAAAAGTAACATTCACAGGTGTGTTATCAGGGGATCTTGTTGGGCAAATCACTGGTCGCGCTCTCCCAAGCTATTAATTTGCTAATTTTCGATCCAAAGCCCTGAAGAGACGTAAGCAACGAGCAGGTGCGTGCGGTTCAGGTGAAATGTCTTTATTTACAAAGTCATTCTACAGTATTTTGCCAAAAGACATGTTTGATTTCAGAAATAGTATCCATTTATATACTTAGTGTAAACACACACACACACACATACATATATATATATATATATATATATATATATATATATATATATATATATGTAAATATAAAATTAAAAGACAATAGAAAAAACTATTATTAGCCAACTCGTTTCGACCAATGTGACCTTTTTTCAAGGCAAAAACGAAATGAATTTATTAAAAACAAAGTAACTACTATCAACAAACAAAATGTCCTTAGCCACTAAAAGAATTTAGAAAAAACTCTTTTCTATTCATATTGTCAACTGAAAATTACGTCAAGTACTATCACATATACAGTTTTTCTATTGTCTTTTACTTTTATACATATTGTTTTTTCTACAGATTAACTCTAAGAAAATTTTCATATATATATATATATATATATATATATATATATATATATATTAACGTATGTATATTAACATAATTTGCGTGCAATAATGTAATAACTTGTATACATGATCAAAGAGAATCAACTGCATATTGATAAACAAACAGCCCATTTTGTATATATATATATATATATATATATATATATATGTATATATATATATATATATATATATCTGTGGCCACGTCTTGTGGTGCAATGGTGAGTAAGTGGGTCTCATTCGATCAATTACGAATGAGCAAACAGTTTAATTTTTGCTGGAACTTCTACTGAAGATTGTAAAGCAAAGTAAGAATAAAGGGGTAAACATCACTTTTATGAAGTGAGTATATATGGTTGTCAGCAAAAGAAACAGCTAAGCGTGCAAATTACAAAGTGAAGATGTTGAAATACAGCAAGTGGATAAATATTAAATATCTAGGAACTCTTTTAACAGATAACAGAAACTGCGACACCAAAATCATTTATGACCTCGTACATGTTTCGCCATCTCTGGTGTCATAGTCGTTCACATATTTCTTATTTCTCAAAACCGATGTTATATCCAGTACGTTTGTGACGTAGCATTGTTTAAATGAATTCCCTGATATAATTTCAACTATGACTTTTATCAATAGTTTATCTCTCTAAGCTAAAGTAGAGCTTGAATATTAAAGTTATTGCTTCCGTAGCTAAAATTGTAGCTTTACTCTCAAACTTCACTGCTTCTGTTAACATTTCTCTTTTATTCATTCGTCATTGACTGTTTCCATATATCATGATAATTGTCGCGTCTTCAGAAAAAAATTCGAAAACCGTTAATTTCTACAATCGAAACAAATTAATCTTCAAGAGCCCGGGGAGTAGTATTCGTATATATTTTTTTTCATTTAAATCTATAGAAAAATTTTGCGAAAAATTTTATAAATATTATGATTCATTCCTTGTTTTTAAATTAGAAAGGGTGAAGAATTACGTTGTGACAAATGTTCCCAGGCCAATTTTCTGTAGTCTTAGGAAAATGGATCGATCATCTTTTAAACTCCTGTCATTCATTTCGTGACCAAGAAGGAAAAAAAATCCTATTTTGGAAGATATCCACTGGCCAGAATTAGTAGCTCTATTATAAGATACAACAAAATACATTATACACACACACACACAAACACAATAATATATATATATATATATATATATATATATATATATATATATATATATATATATATATATACACACGCATGGGGGTACAGAAAAGTTCTATAACTGCTACTGAAGCATTTCCACTTCAACTGAATTCGCAAATGATATATTCTCCCATCAATCATGCTAGCTATCGATTTGTGTAAATTTAAATAAAAACAAAATAGCACAAAAAAGAAGACAAATATTAATGTTAGCTGTAGTGAATAGGAAATAATACAATGTAATGTTCCAGGTGGTCCGATTCAAATTAAACGTCTTACCGGACGGGAAACGAGACACGCCTTGTCATTACGTGATCATTTGTTTGAAGAGTAAAAAAACGTAAAGTGCTTGTGTCAATTACTCTTAATAATAATTTATAAAAAAATAGCGAACTTTGCAGACATTCTTCTGACTGACTCGGTTGAGTAATCACAAAGCAGGATGGTTCAAGAAATCCGTGACTTTATTCGCTAAATTCAAGTAAGAAAATATTCATTATATAATTTGGACATATTCGATTACAAATGATTTGAATACAAATCCTTGTTTTGTGAAATAAATGTTTTTAGATCACAAATCTACTGACATATCTATATTTTTATTATATCGTTTACAAGTCTTTCTATCTTTATAACTCTACATATAAATTCGATAGAAGCCTGCAAACTTAAAAAAACTGCCGTTGTGTTTTATACTTCATAAAAAATAATCTCAAATGAATTCGGTCGCCATTTTCTGGTTTACACTTAGATAATCAGATATCGGTATGCTTCAGATCAAATGTTATTGTTTTGAATCATAATCTAAATTCTAACTCTCAAAGAAATCTCGAAGGTCAATTGTTTACAAACGTGAAAACTAGTGTCAATAACACGGGATAATAGAAACTTTTGATTTTCAAGAAAACCACCAGACAGGCGTGACAGTTATTGAATGTGTTGTTGAGGGTCAGAAAAAGGCAAAACAGAGAAGTTAGTAGGGTAGAATGTACAATTGTATTAATTGTGGTGAAATATCCATTAGTATTATATTTTTGCATTAGTTTTAGGTTAATTAGGAGACTTCTTTTTATATTTGTTATAATTAATATAGGTTCTTTATTCCTTTTCACCATAACAAATTAGTAGTCACTTAAAAGATACTCTACATTTAAAGTACATAATCTACTTGAACTTATATTCCATTTTCGCTCCGATAACATTTGAACGCATCCTTACATTTCATTAAAATTGTTCAAGAAAATGTCTCAATTCTTATTGGCATATTACAAATATTTTTCTTACTGATTGATTGATGACATATTAAAAATATTTTTAATTTAATCTATTTTTTTTTAAATAATTTAAGTGAATAAGATTTTAAAATACGTGTTGTTTATACACTAAGTATTTTTATTTCAACAGACAATTTTTTTTAATGTAGCAATCAAATTCAGTGTTTTATAACCTGAACCGTCAGTAACCCAACGGGTCAAAGGTTATTAGTAAATAAATTAAATTCAGTGTCTTCTAGCTATCCGCTGTAGATTTAGAAACAACAGGATGGATTTCAAGCAAACTTGACATATAGATAGGCTATGACCCCGGAAGTGTCAGAAGCTTTGTAAATTTGGATGTTCTAGAAACGCAAATACAAGAAAAAAAAAACAATTCTTATAACATCTCAGCTGTGCTTGCGAATATCTATCTAACATCAGTACAAATAGGTTATAATTATTGTTGTGAATTCCAAGTTGAAATCCGGTACCAATAAATAACAAACGCCAGGAATGAATATATGAAAATAATGTATTAAGGTAACAATACAAACTGGTAAAGCAGGTTAGTAGTTCCAGGAATACGTGTTAGTAGCAAAAGATATATACAGTCTTTGGTATTGAAGTATCGCTGTATGACTTCTTACTGAGTCTACGTGTTTGCTCACTGGGACTCCTACAACGTTGTTACCTCACCCTCACTCTTCCGGTTTCCTACAAACTTTTACTCTCTCACTCTCGACTCTACGGTCTTGCTGTATTTATCGATCCACCCACGAGGATTGAATGTGGCACAAGGCCGGTTTAATGTGGGTATCTCCGAGCCCGTAGGCTCGGCCAAAACTATAGCCTTTGAACCCGCCTAGACGTGTTCAGGCCCTGTCTACCTCCCCGGACGAAACCCTGCCCCTCGGCAAAGCCCCTCCCAGGCCCCCCTCCGCCAACGCAGAGAGTTCGACAGACGTCGCTTACAGTCAAAGACTGTATCACGACTCAGCTAGACTCGGAGGTCTTGCCAATATTTATTTGCATTAAAAAATACAAAATGTGGCACACGGCCGAAAAGGGGGATGGGGAATGACGGTCTTCATCTGTCTTAAATCTAAACTTAGCTAGTCGCAGACACTGACCCAAACATGCCAACAATAATCCAATCACCAAAACAACACATTCACTCCTACCTTTCTTACTACGTCCACCATAATACCTCATTTTCTCTATGAAGTCCTAACTAGTCCCGTTATTTACAAATATTGTTCATGGGGGGAGGGTCATAAAATAACAACTTTTAAAATCCCCAAATGACTATTTACAAAGTGCATTAAATATCTACAATAAACTGAACAAAATTGAGTTAGTAATAAAACCCCCCACAAACTATGAATGTGGCAGAAATATCAGTTAACCGGACGAAATCGATGCGGGACTAAGAAAATAAAGACACATTCAAACCAACAAGCGTTCACACGAACACTCACTCATTCATACACAACAACAAATACGAAAACACACACCCGAAACGAAAGGCGTCCCACATCCACCAGAAAACTGACATCACTAACCACCTAACGAGGGAGGGGATGGGGAATTAAACAAAAGTAAAAAAATAGGGACAGAAATAAAAAGGGACCAATGAGCTTACATACCCTAGCTAAGTTAACCGGGAAAAAAAAGGGAAACTAAAATTTCAAAAACGAAAACCTAGTCTAGCCTAATATCTGGGTGGGTTGCCTATGTTCAACCCTGTTAGGACAAAATTCTGTACCTAATCGACATCCAAATGCCACTCTAGGTCAGCCCCTTTCACTACACACATTCGCGCAAGATTCACCCACCTTTTGCCAAATTCTGATGATGGGAGCCGCCGTTTTCCGTCCTAATCTTGACTTTAAGCTGATGCTTAAAGTACAAGATCAGTTGGGAAGAGGTGAACTTCTCGCCTTCATAGAATTCCTTCTGTCGCGTCGTCCAAATCACGACTCGCATAACCCCTAGTAAACAACAGAACACATAGTGTTCAGCCTTCGTCAATTGCGATACCACATTGCTACAAACAGAACTGGCTTCCAGGACAAAAAACTTTCCCTGCAGCATGCGAACCATGAGGCCTTCAACAAACTTGCACAACGGTGTCATGTTTGGGTCTTCCCCTTGCCCCTAACCACGAGGTGCCATTCCCCCTCATCCTTCTCCTTAACCACACTAGTGGCAGGCGTTGGTTTCGGGGGCAATGTGGGATTGGACCCAACCGAGGGACTTTGCCCATCGGTCCGCCTCGCAGCTAGACCCATTACAGGTGCCGCGGATTTTCCTTATCGGCCAAGGGGAATTTTGGTCACCTGCGACCGGAAATCCAGGGCCTTCTTCCCTGGGCAGGAGGAGGAAAGGTGACCAGTCTCTCCACACCTCCAACAAGTTGGTCGCCTACCAGTTACTATGACCGGCATTTTCCGGTCGCCTAACACACTAAAAACAGTTGGGGACGGACTTGAAGGCCTCTTGATCGAGCATTATATCGAAAGTCCATCCCCCGTTCAAATTGTCAGAGAGAGCCCTAAAATTTGGCCGTACTGCATAAAAAAATGCAGCCAAGAGCTCTCCCGAAATTTGATGAGGAACCTCAAAAACGGCCACCCTGGTCCGCCTGCGGCCTTCATACTCGGTTCTTATTATGAAATCCAAGTAATTAATTCTTTTTTGGCCATGGCCAGGCAATCTTCTGGTGTGGGCAGCAGAATGTCCCACATGAAGAAACCCCTACCCTTTATAACTCTTTGGGGTTTTATCCCCAGGGACAAAAGTGATTTTATCACGGTGTCTTTAGTGGAGCGACAAATCTTTCGTGTTTTCTTGTCGACCACAAAAACGGTCACCATTCTCTTTGAGAACATATCGAGATCCTGGACAGTATCGACGAACCCATCTTTATTAACAAGATGTGCGTATCCTTTCGCCTTATCCAGGAAATCCGCCATGTTCAGTATACAACTAGGTGGGGACTTCCAACAAGAGGGCAACTCCTCGGATGTCTTATCTTGTGACTGGTCAGTTTTAGAAATATCTCCTTTCTTGGAGATACTCGATTGAGCGGATTTTGGGCTAACGTCAGCCCGCTTTTTCGCCGTTTTCTCCTGGGGGTCGGCGTTGGCAGCCTTCCCAAACAGGTCTTTTTTAACAACCGACCGACTTTTTTCGTCGGCCATGTTGCTAGGGCGTGGAAACTAACACTAGCGGGAAATTTCCACAAACAGGGGAGGAGTTGGGGGAAAAAAATAAAACAATTAATGAAAGCCTGGATAACCCAGGAAAAAAAAATATAGAAATAAACTAAAAGTAAAAATCAAATAAATGCCAGCAAGAAAATAAATAGGTAAGACTTTTTTTTTTAAAAATTGAAATAAAAATGGCGCCCGAAGGCAGCCGAAAAAATGAAACTCCTCTCTTTTTTTTTTTTTCAAAAAAAATTCAAAACTGTACAAAAAGGAAAAAAGAAAATAAAAATAAAAGTTTTCGGCCGAAGCCGATAAAGAGAATAAATTAAAAGTAAAAACAAACTAGTCAAACCAAAAGGAAGAAAGCGACCGAAATCGCTAAAAAAAAAGGAGAAAAACGGAAATAAAAACAAAGCTTTCTTTTTCTTTTGTCTTAAACTGTTCTTAACACTGAAAAGAAATAAACAAAAATAAGAAAGTGGTCGTCCGGTAAGACTTTGTCAAACCGGACTAAAAAAAAGAAAAAATGTGGGCCGAAGCCCAAAAACAAATTAAAAAACAAACAAAAGAAATGGAAAAAATTAAAAGAATAAAAAACTTAAATCAATAACTTATCAGACAAAACTTGAAATTTCAGTTCCAAATAGGTAGACAGGTCACAGAAACTGGCTCGCCACACAGTAGTACTTTTAAAAAAATTCAAAAAAATGACGTGCAACAATCAACACGGAAGACAAGAAAAACAGTCAACAAAGGTCTGACTCGGAGGTCTTGCCTACTCGGGTCTTCACTGGCAGTAGTATAAGAATACACTGGGTGAGTCCATTTGTATAAAAAGAGGTGGACCCTCGACACTTAAGAAAGTCTAGCTTACTAAGAAAAGATGATTTGACTTCAAAGTTTCAATACAAATCTATGTGAGACATACAAACTAATGTATATAATTATGTAGATATAACGTTGCAAACGCTGAGCCTGCTGAAAAGAAACAAATTAATGAGAAAGGAGCCTTTTATCAAGTGCGTTAAATATTTATTCCCTCGTAAAAATATATATTTGTAAGGGAGGTAATTGAGATTTTGCTAATAAATTAATGTGATATAATCCGTTAGTTAATTTAATAACCAATACAAATAAAATATGTCTGTCTTTTTATTTAGACAAAAGTAGTTGGTGTGCTACGCGAAATAACTCTGCTAGCTATAAAATTTAAAATAAAATCCTGCTGTTGATTATATTTTTTCTAAAAGTATGCGTTAATCATTATATGTTTCTTAAAATTAATTATTAATCATCGATTTATAATGTATGACAAAGAAAAATTTTCAAACTTCTTGGTCCGGTTTTTCAAACTGCGGATCCCGACCCTTCAGTGGGTCGCGAGATAAATAAAATGGGTTGCGACAAAAAAAAAGAAAGAAAAAAAATACGCAAATATGAGCCAATGCAGAATAGAAAGAAGTCTAAATGTACAGGATCAAGTATATCTCATATCCACCAGTGTATTCTTGTACAACGCATAGTTCTATACACTCCTATTGTTTATTGACAAATAAAAGGTACCTTCCCTAGTATAAAAAAAATCAGTAGATGGAAAGATTAACTCGTTCAATTTGTTGATCTTTTTTTTTTTTTTTTTTTTTTGCCAATATTCCTTTAATTCGTTTGCTGCTTGTTTCGCTGAAGGCCTGACGTTCCGATCCTTTAAAATGTTTTTGTCTGTGTTGATTTGCCGGTCATTTTTTGGTAATGTAGCCGTCCAGACAATTCTTCCCTCAATTATACAACACAGTTTCCTATTAGGCAATTCGTCAAAGCCTCCGGTCACTTTTCAAGACAGTCTGTCACAATGTCTACTATTAGCTCATCAAACAATATCTTTGGCATTTTACTGATTCGCCTCGGGGTTGGAAAGACATTCTTGAAGACTTTAACATTCACAGGACATATTGAAGGCAAGAAAAACAGATGAAAACAGCGTATAATCTAACTAACAATCTAGTGTAAATGTTTACAAGAACATGGATTACACGCGGTAGAAAAAAGACGAAGTTTACTAAAACCTAAAAAGGTCAGCAAGTCGTGGAGAGCCATTATCACGCACACTCTAAAAGAACAGAAACGAAGACGAATTAAACGTTTCTCGCGTTACCACGCCAATATATTTTGGGGATTGTTTGCATTAAAAGCTTGACGTGAAGAAATATTTTTTTATGGACATTGCCGAAAAACAAATATAAGTTTTACTGATGCGAACATTTTAAAATTTTTACGTAAAGATAAAATATAGTATATTTCATTGAAATAAATACATAGGTGACCGCAAAGGTTTTTTCTTTTGTCTTTTTATATAATGAAAATTATCGTAAGGAAAATTTCTGATTTATGAGTTGAAACAGCTGGGGACTTCACTGCATTATATCGATACGTACATAAATAATGCTGTATAGCAAACGATACGTCATTTTTTTTTCAAAGTAAAAACATTTAACTAAACCTTATCTCTCGTCAATGAGAAGTCGAAGTTCGGGTCTTCATAAGAAATTAACGCATTCAGAAGCGTTGTGCTTTAAATGGTTAAGTGACACTTTATGGAGTTAAAGTAGATTGCAGATCTAGTTTTAAACTTTACATGATTTATTACCGATGGACAAAAATCTTAACAATAAGATATACAGATGGCACTGTGCTGATGGCAGACAGAGAAAGGAAACTCCAGGCGCTTCTTCAAAATGTAGCAAAGTAAGACAAAATGTAGGGATTAGCCACCAATTGTAAGAAAACATAAGGTATAATTATTAGCAAGAGGGACAACCTGAGATGTGAGCTACATATTGTAAATGTTAAACTCTGGCAAATACAGGGATTTAGCTATCTGGAAAGTGTTACAAAATACAACTGAATATGTAATAAAAATTCAAAAGCGTATTTGAATAGAGAAAAATGTCTTTTTTAAAATAAACAATGTATTAAGGAAGAGAAGAATTTCATTGAAAACAAAGATAAGAATGCTCAAGTGTTATGTAATATAAAGCATCTTATGTTACAGAGTTTATGCTGAACAAATTCCATACAGACGAAAATGATATTTTAGATATGGGAGTGATTTTTTCGAAGGATCTCGAGAATACCATAGACAGAACATGTGAAAAATAGGAATCAGAAAGGAACATTTGAAATTTCTGGGAAAAATAATGAGGAACTCTATCTTGTAATATGTAGCACTAGCAGGGCATACTAAAGTGGGGTAATGTAAAAATAGAGAGAAACCTGCGTAATTTGCTTAGCAATACGATGGATAGGAAGTTGTAGAGAGCCATGATCACACACCTTATCATGATCCTCCATGGTATATAAGAATGCTGATTGATAATAATCTTTATCTCATAGTATTTTATATATGAGGCATTTTGAGGAGAAATAGACATGTCGACTGAATTTTAAATGGTTCATATTTTACACTGTGAAAATTAAACCTATTCGACATAAAGATGATATATATTTAAAAATCTTTGATAAAATCTAAAGAAGTATGTCACTCGCCATAATATAGCTTTCCTGGGTCTTTTCTATAAATACTTCCATGGCAATTGTTTTGATGAACTTACTTCGAATTTGAAAAAAAAAATATTTCGATTTTATTTTTAAAGCTTAAATACGATCATTCTCCATTTCTTGCAGAACTTGCATCGAATTGTTTCCTTATCCTTTTACTATGACTTAGATGCTAAGTAATTTATATTCATAAAATTCGTTTGGCATTTCAGGCAAATTCGGCATGTTGGAAGGCAGGTCAAGTTAATTCCTCATCATCGTTATGAATTCGTCTTGTCAAACTAAATGAAAGCCTGTTTAGATTTTGGTACGTGTGGACCACTTGGGCATGAGAGTGAAGAATTCGCTGCATCGCAGACAAGCATCTATCGACAAATGAATACATTAACTGATCATTAATTAGTATTCGTCGAACAGACATTTCGTCTTCAATCGTGTTGAAGGGAACGTTCCTTGCAATTCCTTAAAGAGTTACCATTGTGTGCTTCTCCGCTAAGTCAATTGTCGCATGATTTCAGCGAAACTTACTTTCTCTTCTCATTCATAGCATTCTTTTCTTTCATTGACTACAAGACTTTCGCTTTGTAATTCTTATATCATTTGGTCTTCTGCTGCTTTCTCTCTCTCTCTTATTTCCCGTTACTCTATGAATATATTATATTCTAAGCACTGTTTATGTCTTCTTCGTTCTGCCTTTCCTGAAACTAATTTCAACATTCGTGATATTTCTCACCTCTGTTCCGTGTTCTCGTTACTGATCAATCATTTTAGACTCACGGTACAAGTCACAGGGACTTTAGGTGACTGGATAACCTCTATATTAATAAGAATATGTTTCCGCATGAAGTCAGTAAGTAAGCTGCATTACATACTTACGCACACAAACGCAGACATACAAAAAGACACACACAGACACACGCAAAACACACACACACACACACACACACACACACACACACACACACACAGCAACCAAAATGGGAAAGTATGCACACCAATACTACACACATGCAACAAACGTAATCAAAGACAAGACGTATGTATGCGTAAAAGGATAACAGCATACACAACACACGCAAACGGACAGTACACAAAACGCATGCGCACACACAAAGATCTTAAATAACACACACAGCACGCGGGCACGCACTCACGTACTAAAAGAATTGTGTAAGCACAATACACAGCCGCACACATAACTTGCACAATACCCAGACACAGACAGCGTACGAACGGGAACCATCCACAGAACACATCAAATAAACACACATACAGAAGACACATATGCACACACAGCACAAAACACTTATGCACGCGTAATACACACACACACACACACACACACACACACACACACATATATATAGTTATAAAATAATATTTTTATTATAATAAATTACAATAAAACATTTTACATGTTGTAAGATAGTACTTCTTCAAGCGATGGCGATAAAAGTGATTTAAAAAACAACAACAACAAAGCTTTACATCTTTTCGCAAGGTAAAGAGGGAGAATAGGGTCAGAATGAAAAATATGCTTATCGGTATGTTTAGATTAACCAATCAACGTCAAGTGTATGCTAAAATATAAAAATAATGTCAGCGGGCGTAGCTGGGTGGGTTATGTTTATATATCAAGGAAACTGATGCTTTGACATGTCATTCAAAGATACGAAGGAAGAATTTCAGCGACAAATGTATCATTGGTGTATCCAAGTATGATTTGCCGAATTTGTTGAAGCAGATATAAATTTATCAGAAACGGATTAAAAAAAAAAAAATTAAAAAGTATATACTAATGAAGCTTCTTAAAAGGGCCAATAGGTAAAATTAAAAATGTGAAAATAACTATACAGGTTGTTAGTCATAGTGAATAAATGGTAAAACATGGCAAAAATATGGTTGAATAAATCAAATAATTGAACGTACCATTATATACTAATAAAATAATGGCTATACAATTATAATACATTTTTTAAACTATATTTTAATGTAAAAGGTAGACAACGGAGGCATAGCACTGTTAATTATTTTCTTTGGTTTAACAGGTTTTCATTCTTAGGAAACTTTATAATATGCACTTTTTTTTAAAAACATGGGGGGGGCATGAATCATGTAAGGATTTACAGATTCTGGTTATTTTTAATATTTTCTATTTTACCGTAGGAGTTATTTTTAACTTCTTTTAAATTCCAAAAAATATTTAGATAAGGTCGTTCTGCTACGATACGCATTGTTGTAGAAAGATGATATGTGTTGATGACACCAAGTTTTAAAAATGTTTGTATGTGTGTGTGTATCTTTCCAGATTCTTGATATATACATCTGTGCTCTGTTTCATCTCCTAACGTAACTAAAGACATTTTTATAGGAATCGGATTAAATATATTGAACATATATTTAATTTATTTGTCTAAAGGTTATTTTTTAATGGATACTCATATTTGAGTAGATGCACTGTCTTTATTTATTTATTTATTAAAAGGTATATTTATTTATTTGCATCTAATGGTCTGAATTTTCATGATATCTTTCTAACAAGATTTTCTCGAATATTCAGGCCGGTAGGTGGAAATAACTAAATAATATTGTTTGATAACCATTTGTGTCCCAACGTACAGTTTTATAGAGTCTCATTTGTTTTTAATTTTTAAGCATATGAAAAGAATCAACGGAAAGCTGAAGCGTGCTGAAAAAAAAGAAATGCAGTGAAACCCGGATATAAGACAGCTGTCGGGACCGGAGAAGAAGTCTCTTATATCCGGGTTTCTCTTATATCCGGGTTTCTCTTATATCCGGGTTTGGTCTATTTTGTTTAGGTAATACAGGCTCTAATTTGGGATCAGAGAAAATCTCTCTTATATCCGGGTTTCTCTTATATCCGGGTCTCACTGTAAATAAACACTTGGCTTTGTTTCTTCAATTGCATAATTGCTGGATGATGGATCTCTTGCTCTAAATTCCAAGGATACGTTATGTAAGGTTGTGGTATACTGGGAAACCTAGACAGATTATATTCCTACGCTATCTTGATTACTATCCTATTATTTTTCCTGTTAATTTGACCCTGATAATTTGAAGCCAATATAAAGAGTCGAGAGATTCTAATAATTGTTGATTGCTTTATTACTGGAGCTAAACGTAACTGGCAATGGTGTCTGCCTTAATTAAATTGGTAGTAGCTTCGCCAAGTATAACGGGCTGATTCTATTGAAAATCCTATACCATGACAAAAAAGATCATTTTCTGATGCTCATCAGTTGGAGCGGTCTGTAAAGGCATATTTACAAAATAGAGTACGTTCATCTAAGAAAATGAGGAAAAATTACTTGAGTACTTCGATTAAACTATCTATTAAAATTCAGAGAAAATGTGGTTCTAAAATCCAAATACGAATCGGTATAGAGGCCTTCCAGAAACGAAATAAATTAGTAAGACAGGGACAAATTTCGCTAGCAACATAGAAAAGATTACTTAACAGCTACTGAATTGAAAGCTAGGCAGTTCTTTTTTTTTTTTACTGATGAAGGCAAGGCTCGAAACGACGTAGATGTTGTGCTACAGACGGATATAGAGAATGCAATGGACACAGCATGTCGGCAACGAGCAACAGAATTAGAAACTAAAATGGTACTGATAATTGAAATCAGAAAGCAACAATTTTAATTTATTTTATCAAATTATGAGGAAAGGCACTTTGGAAAATGTAATACTCGCAGGGCCAATTGAGTAAATGATGCTTACAGCGAAGTTGTAAGTAATTTACCTAATATTTTTGTGGGAAGGCAAGAATAAGTAGGGATGGTAACTCTTTGCAGTACTTAGAGGTATGAGGAAAAATAAGTTCATGATCGCACATATCCTGAAGGGACATAGCAAATGATGGTAGATTCAGTAGCAGATTGAAAGTTTAATGGTCTATCTAAACTTCTGATAGAATTGTGTCCGAAATTCTCGAAGATGTCATTGGAATGACAAGGCAAAAATGATGAAAAGAAATTTCCAGTCGATTTAAATGCCTTCTTTTGCCATTTTGTATTAGATATGATTACATTATATGTTTTTATTTGTCCAGTATTAACTTGGCAATGTTTAACCTTTGTGCTCGCAAAAAAAAATAAAAATAAATAAAAGAGGTGTCAAAAGGATTGTTATTCCTTGTAAACAACTATTACTGTCTCCGCTTGTGTCTCCCTGGGGAATGTTTATTAATTTAACAACTGATGATTAGAATTTTGATAGAACCAAACATATGAAAGTGAATTTATAGATTTTCTTTATTTTTCAGAATTCACAAAAAAAAAAAGATATTAAACACTATTTATTAATTACATTGGATAGAAAACTGTTTTTCATAGTTAATTATAAAATGGTAAACAATAAATATTGCATACGAGTTAATTTACATGTTTCGATAAACTTTAATTTTTTTTATACATTTTTGAATAAAGTTTTCTTTTCAAATTTAATTTTGTATAAAATATAAAATAATAAATCTTTATAAAACGTGAATAATATATATCGTAGTGTTCACATACTTTTATAATCTTGTAAATAATCATTGCCGAGGGAGTAAAAATGTATACTGTAATAGCGGTGTCAAGGGAATGAACATTCTTTTGGGACTTTACTTTTTTACGGGCCCAAAGCTTAAACATTATCAGTAACGATTTGTAAATCCTCATAAAATAAATTTTCCCATTCATAGATGTTGGAGATCAACTCATTTAAAAAAATAAATGTGATGTAATCGATATATTTCTGTCTAGAACAGGAAAACAATACACTCGTTTCAATCAAGTAAATAAAATGTCTTCAAGTAAATACGTACTTTATTGAATATCTCATAGAATCAACCTGAAATTTCGGATGATGCAGACAAGGCATTGGGAGCCTGCGGAGAATGTCTTCAGGGATGCTTTCCCGGTGAGACTGCGAAAGTGTTTGCCGTTGTCTGCTGAAGTATAGGAAAAGAATAAAAGAAAAAAAAAACACATTTAATTTTCAGAATAAAAATGTTATTTCACAGAAAACTGCAGGAAACATCATGTATTGTACTGATATTTTTCCTGTAAAAGTTTCTTTTTATGGTTGCAAAACAGTTGAAAAAGTGAAATTTAATACTGAAAATATTTTAGATGTCTTTACCGCGGGTATAGATGTGAACGTTGCGTAGTCGTTATCAGTATCATGCATGGGAATGGCGGATCGAGTTCATATTTCATCTGCAAACGTAACGTTCGCTTTCGAGCAAATAACCTTGGAAAGGAATAGATCTATATCTTCTTTATCAAATTATAGTTTAATAACAAGACAAACTGGAATCTCTATCCCAAGAGAAGTTCAACAACTCTGTATACATAACAGATTAGCCGTTGGGTAATAAATCATCCTTCATATATATATATATATATATATATATATATATATATATATATATATATATATATAGTCTTAAGGTGTGCTATATATTTATGGGATAAAGTGCTCAATATCAGAGATAGCGTGTGTAAATATAAAAGTGAACATAGAAGTCAACACTTAGAGGCGACAGTCTGTTTCATGTTATATGCAATCGTCAGGCCACGTGTGCTCTGACAATTGCATATAGCATAAAACAGACAGTCGCCTAAAGTGTTGACTTTGTGTTCATTTTTATATATATATATATATATATATATATATATATATATATGTATTTGCTCCGGGGCCGTTTAGTGCAGTGAATCTGTGGGTCTTTACTCATGTGTAATATACGGTTTTAAATAAACAGAATGCTTTTACATATGAAACAACTGATTAAAACTTTAAGCTAAATCTTGACAATATAATTTTCGTTGCTTTTTCGTGCGGCTATTTACAAAAAAATGAAATACCAAGAAGAAAAAATAAATATTTTAGCAGTTCAAGTTCTTTTATTTAGAAGAAACATCCTTTAATTCTAAATAAAACTCTACTAATATCAAATCTAGCTAGAAATTAATTTATTTTGCTAGAAATTATACGCTAGCCGCTTGAGTAACGTGGGTGGGGACCTCAAATGTCCTATAGAATACATCAAATGACGATGTCATGTGAAACTTCATGACAAATATTGGGTCACATAACCTCGTTGATAAATCATCACTTGATACGGAAACCTACTATAATAAGATAGATAATAAAATGTAAATTAATTGATTTCTTTGTCACGATTTCTAAACATTTTACAGGTTATTTAAAGCCGGAAACTATTTTGGGATTTGCATAATCTTTGAAGATAACAATGATTTACTGATACAAATTCTACTATTTAACATATAACTGAGGGAAAACAGGTGGATTCATGTTTCTTAAGTGAATTGGCTTGGAACTGAATATAACGAACCCGATTGAAATTGAAACTCGGCTTTCCAATTGTCAGTCGTTACTCCTTAAACTACTCGCACATCCAAGCGTAAAGTGCCGCATATTCCCAAGTTGCTACCCATCTAGGTACGGACCAAACTCGACGTTGCTTAACTTCTTTTAATCAGATGAGAATCGATATTTCAAATAAAAAGTAAAGAAATGAGAACGCAGTACAGAAGAAAGAATGTGTCTCAGAGAGAGAGAGAGGGAGAGAAGGAAAGAAAGAAAGAAAGAAAGAAAGAAAGAAAGAAAGAAAGAAAGAAAGAGAGTGAGAGAAAGAGAGGAAAATGAGAGTGTGAGGGAGGGAGTGGGGAAGAGAGTGGGGAGAGAGAATGGGGAGAAATAAAGACTGGGTAGAGAGAGATAAAGAGAGAGACTGAGGAAAGAGAAAAGAGAAATGAGAGAAAGAGATGGGAATAGAGAAATGTTAACAAGTAGGTTATGACTTTAACTATGCACAAATCTCAATTTAGTATGGCAAAAGAAAACACGAGTTTATTATAATATTGTGGTATATATTAATCCAGCGACAATTATCTTGTGGATTAAATTACATACTTTGAACAGTAATGTCTAATGAGGTACCCCGGAAATTCATGGTTGAAGCGAATTTATAAAAGTGTCATGAGATATATCCTTGAGGATAATGTAATCACTGATTATAGCCAATAATCGTCATGATCACAATAACAGTATAGCCGTCAAGTTAACTGCAACTATACAGTGTGTATCAAAAATCCTTTTACACATTTTGGGGGCGGCTTCCCTACACCAAAGCAAGGATATAAGTCCATATAAACATATGACCGCAAATCCTTCGGTCTGGTGTGAAGAACCGGCCCCAACGTTTGTAAAAGTATTTTGATGCACCCTGTATGTGCAGATGATACCACAGAATATGGATGCACCTCCAAATGTCAAGACAGGCACCTGGCAGCTGATTTCTTCTCAAACCCATCCCCACAGCTTGATGCAGAGAAGACTGGCTGGTATCATTCAATATATTCAAAACTAAACTAGTCTTGAAGAGTGGTTATATATATATATATATATATATATATATATATATATATATATATATATATATATATATTATAATTATTTAAAAATATGATTCCATCGCTACATAAGAGTTCTCATGTTTCAAAACAAGAGCCGAAAACTTCAATATAATTATTTGAATTAAATTGAATTAAATTACCGAGCTCTGTTCCATCTTCAAGCGAAATTTTTTTGGGAATAACTATTTATTGAATTTTTACGCGTTTTATAAGCATATTCATTATTAAAATTACTATGGTAACGGCTAGAGAAGTTATTTAAAAAAAGGGGCGTAAGGGTTAATAATTTGTATCACTATCTCAGTTACATTCAAAGAGGTCAATTCAGGGTAAGGTTGGGGTGTCTAAATTCAATGCGGAAGATGACATCGTCTAGTCTGGTTAAGTGTCCTTAGAGGTAAATTTATTTTAGGCTTTAATATATATATATATATATATATATATATATATATATATATATTAAGAGGCTCCTTACCTCTATGGCTTGTACGCTCACTCCCGACCTCAAATGTGTATATTTGTGCCATCAAAAACGATACTGGTTGGTTCCATATAACACTCCAGAAATTACCTAACTCACTCTAGAAAATTCTTTGAACACTTCGACGTAGTGGAATGGCTAGCAAGCTTGTCTCGCTAGATTAATTACCTCTGAATAGTGAGTTTCATTCTCACTTTATGTCCATTATTTTCAGCTTTCTGCCACGTTTATGCTACGCTTAAGAAATTATTTAGACACTTTGATATGGTGTAAATGTTAGCAAGCTTGCCCCGCTAGATAGAATAGTTATTTCGATTCTCAATTGCTGTCTATTACTTTCAGCCTTGTGCAGCGGCTAAGCTACGCTTAGGAAATGGTTTTGACACTTTATCGTGGTGTAATGGTTAGCAAGCTGGCCTCGCTAGATTTATTACGATTGAATAATGTTCGAATTTCACTGAACTTCCCTCATTTTTAGCCTTGAACCACGTCTGAGTTACTCTTAGAAAAAACACCAAAACCTCCTGTTTATTTTTTGATGTAGAAAACGCGGTTCTTCTGATAAATTACAGACAGAAGAATATTACTTCGGACGAACAGTACCTTTCAGTACAAAGTAATATGGACTTTTATGTTTGCAGATGGCGTCTAGTTTTGTGTGAGTTCTGTCTCGATTTCCTAACAATCAATTGAAAAGATTGTTCTGAAATGTCACGTGATATTGACAGCGGTAAACGGGCGAGGTGGGACGGGATATACTGACGACAGCCGAATCTTTTGTAATTTTATTTCTTCGAAGTGAAAAGATTTACTTCGCCGAGTGTTGGTCATTTCTATAATTCCAACATTCTTAGCAACAAACGAAAACCGATGAATCAGTAAGGTTTTTATTGAATGATTGAATGATTGGTTGATTGATTGACTGAATCGTTTTTACCGTTTATCAATCTATCGCAAGTTATTTAATGCCAGTAAATATTTTTCGATCGAAATAATTGCTTTGTAGATAATATTTTCAGTGATACAAATCTAACTAATTAACACATAGCTGGGTGAATATGGGGACTCATGTCTTTCCAAAATGATATTTGCGTATAACTGAATATGACGAACACAAAAGTAAGTGGAAATCGATACTTCGATTAAAAAAAAATTCAAGAAATTAACCATTACATTCAAGCCTGCAGAACTTGGTATACCCAATCAGTCACTCATCTATGTATTGACCAGGCTCTACGTGGCTTAACTTCGGTGATAGTACAGAAAGCCTCAGAACTTTAAATAACAACATTTTCATAATATCGCTCTCAATCTCTCTCTATCTCTCTCAATCTCTCTCTCTCTCTCTCTATATATATATATATATATATATATATTGACTAAGAATATATCAGGAATAATGATAGTTACATAAGTTTTGATATGAACAGATTTTAAATGAGCACAAGTTTATAAAGTTAGTACTTACATTATTACATGCTGTTTATAACATAAAACTGGCACAGCCATCTATCTATCTATCTATCTATCTATCTATCTATCTATCTATCTATCTAATTAAACTTCAAAGAAATGCATTCCAAGCACGAAATCTGCTCTTATTGCTTGAACTTCCTCCGCAATAGAAAATGAAGATGCTTTCAACCGAATTGGACTTTGACGAGACAAATCTGCGTGGAATTATTTTTATTTCTTATTGATTGGCTGGATGTACGTTCAGATAAAAGACCACTGTTTCTGATTGTAGATATCCGGACCTAAGTGCTCCATTGGTGATTCAAATATTAGATGCTTAGATAAACGCATAAACGTAGAAGACGAAAGTTTTCTCTGTTCAAATATATACAGACAAGACAACTTAATTTCTAGAGTGGTGTTGCAATGCAAAATATCAAAAAAAGAAATGTAAATTTCTTGATGCACATATGCATTGAAGCTCCCCCTTCGTTTTTGTCATGCACGAGTAACACAATAATAAAAGCAATAATAATACTACTACTACTACTACTACTACTAATAATAATAATAATAATATGTGTGTGTATGCGGTGTTGGAAAAATAGGTATACCGTAAGTATAATAATATGTATGGGGTGTTGAAAAATGTATCTGTATAATAATATGTGCGTGTGTAAGGGGTGTTGGAAAAATAGGTATACCGTAAGTATAAAATATGTGTGTGTCTGTATGGGGTGTTGGAAAATAGATATACCGTAAGTATAATAATATGTGTGTGTAATATGGGGTGTTGGAAAATAGTAAGTATAATAATATGTGTGTGTATGGGTGTTGGAAAAATAGGTATACCGTAAGTATAATAATATGTGTGTGTCTGTATGGGGTGTTGGAAAAATAGGTATACCGTAAGTATAATAATATGTGTGTGTGTATGGGGTGTTGGAAAAATAGATATACCGTAAGTATAATAATATGTGTGTGTGTATGGGGTGTTGGAAAAATTGGTAAAAAGTATAATAATATGTGTGTGTGTATGGGGTGTTGGAAAAATAGATATACCGTAAGTATAATAATATGTGTGTGTGTATGGGGTGTTGGAAAAATAGGTATACCGTAAGTATAATAATATGTGTGTGTCTGTATGGGGTGTTGGAAAAATAGATATACCGTAAGTATAATAATATGTGTGTGTGTGTAAGGGGTGTTGGAAAATAATACCGTAAGTATAATAATATGTGTGTGTCTGTATGGGGTGTTGGAAAAATAGGTATACCGTAAGTATAATAATATGTGTGTGTAAGTATATAATGTATGTGTGTGTGTGGGGTGTTGGAAAATAGGTATACCGTAAGTATAATAATATGTGTGTGTCTGTATGGGGTGTTGGAAAAATAGGTATACCGTAAGTATAATAATATGTGTGTGTATGGGGTGTTGGAAAAATAGGTATACCGTAAGTATAATAATATGTGTGTGTCTGTATGGGGTGTTGGAAAATAGGTATACCGTAAGTATAATAATATGTGTGTGTCTGTGTGTTGGAAAAATAGATATACCGTAAGTAATAATATGTGTGTGTGTATGGGGTGTTGGAAAAATAGGTATACCGTAAGTATATAATATGTGTGTGTGTGTTGGAAAAATAGGTGTATGTGTGGGGTGTTGGAAAAATAGATATACCGTAAGTATAATAATATGGGGTGTTGGAAAAAATATGTGTGTGTGTATGGGAAAATAGGTATTTGGTATAATAAAATGGGGTGTTGGAAAATAGGTATACCGTAAGTATAATATTATGTGTGTGTGTATGGGTGTTGGAAAAATAGGGTATACCGTAAGTATAATAATATGTGTGTGTGTGTATGGGGTGTTGGAAAAATAGGTATACCGTAAGTATAATATGTGTGTGTGTGTATATGTTGGAAAATAGGTACCGTAAATATAATAATATGTGTGTGTGTATGGGGTTTTGGAAAAATAGGTATACTGTAAGTATAATAATATGTGTGTGTGTATGGGGTGTTGGAAAAATAGGTATACCGTAAGTATAATAATATGTGTGTGTGTATGGGGTGTTGGAAAAATAGGTATACCGTAAGTATAATAATATGTGTGTATGGGGTGTTGAAAATAGGGGTATATAATGTTGTGTGTGAAAATAGGTATACCGTAAGTATAATAATATGTGTGTGTGTGGGTTGGAAAAATAGGTTACCGTAAAAATATGTGTGTGTGTGTATGGGGGTGTTAGAAAAATAGGTATACCGTAAGTATAATAATATGTGTGTGTGTGTATGGGGTGTTGGAAAAATAGGTACACCGTAAGTTTTTTAACAACAGTACAATCAATACAATTCGTTTTTTATACACGTTTTCTTTTTCATGTATATACCTACTTTTGTACACACACATACACACAAAACAAGTACACACAGAGTCATACATACATACATACACACACATATATGTATGTATGTATCCGATGCAATGACATTTACAGCATTAATCACAAAAAGAGGGTTCCATACCCGATAGTAGAGCGATATTGTTTCACTCCGTCACCTTTTTGCTTCATGCATATTTTCAAAAAAATGGAAAAAAGAAAGTGACGTTTCACATACCGCTTGCCCACAAGTGTAATTGTTCATAACAATTCTTTTTTATTCTCACCTGTCGAAGTGCAATTGAAATGCACCGAAACGGAGTCGCATCTTTGTAATGAGTAAACTGTTTTGTCTATATGATAAAATAATAAATAATATGTCTATCTATCTATCTATCTATATATATATATATATATATATATATATATATATATATATATATATATATATATATATGAATATAGGAATATACGTATATATGTAAATATATGTATATATATATATATATATATATATATATATATATATATATATATATATATACGTACTTTTTTTTTTTTCATTAAACACTGTCAATAAATAAACAAAACCGACAAATCTTTAAAAATTACACCTAATAACTCATCAAAGAAAAATGTTTTGTTGTAAAATGTAAAAGTCTCTTCCAGAATAAAACTAATATGTACAAATTTATTTTCCATCTAAATTGAATGACAAGTTTCTGAAGTTACTTCTACCTCCATATAAATGAGCTTATTTGAAATGTCAAACCGAAAGGAAAATATATTGCAAGCTTAAAAAAAAACGACAAAAAAAAACCACTTAGATTTTGTTTCTGTTTCGCTGCGGCAGTTTTATTTGATATAAAATTTCAGCCGCAAAAATCCGTTGTCACTGTTTTTGGTTAATTACTTGTAACTCGAACATTTTCTACTCCCTCATTCTCTCATTTTCTCTCCCCATATCTATCTCTTTATATGTATCTACACACACACACACACACACACACACATATATATATATATATATATATATATATATATATATATATATATATATATATATATATATATACGTACAGAGAGGCAGAAGCGTAGGAAATGTTCTCTGTGTGTTTATGTATATATATATATATATATATATATATGTGTGTGTGTGTGCGCGCATTTTATATATATATATATATATATATACAAATGCACACACAGACACACACACACACACACACACACACATATATATATATATATATATATATATATATATATATATACATAAACACACAGAGAACATTTCCTACGTTTTCTGCCTCTCTCTGTATGTGTATATATATATATATATATATATATATATACAAATGCGTGTGTACACACACACACACACACACACACACACACACATATATATATATATATATATATATATATATATATATATATATATATATATATACACATGTGCATGTGTCTTTTGAACAGGAGCAGATGTTTATCCCTTCATTCCCGTTTAGGTCTTGGTTTCTGGTTGCTTTTAAAGTCTACTTCAATTCCTAACGTCTGTACCTGAACAGTGAAATCTTGACCTCTTCAAGTCTAGAATTGGGTGCTTTCTTCCCTACATATCCCCAAGAACTTCTCTTCTCGCCTTTATTAAACTAATACACCGCCACACAACAGTTTCTCGACACTTTTATTAATAGTAAAATAAAAAAGATCTAAAATAAATGAATGAAACACACGACATTCTTTGTCCTTTGTATTTAATGAAACATGCATAGTTCACCGATGTCAACATCGACAGTGTGTTTCATGCTTGAAAACAATCTTCATACAATACACACTATCTCTGATACTATGCACTTTTAGCCATTTTTGCGTTCTGTATTGTCTCTGGGCATCCATGCTACTACATAAAACAGTATCAACGAGAAGGACCATTGTTTTTTCTCATTCATTTTATTGGGGGAGTGTTGTGGCAGCTTGGATTCTAAGAGGCAGTAATACTCTTAAAACTTAACATAAAGAACATGAAAACCCCAACAACATTAATGTTGATTCTTGCCGCCACCATGCCAGTGTTAAACAGATAACTATTAGTGTCATCTCTTGAATTACTAATTTTTCGACTAACAGAAATAATTTTAATATAAATAAAGAATTGTTTGATAATGCTCCCCAAATTATGTGGCTTTAAAAATAAATCTTACTTAAACCCCATGAGTAACACTAAAGTAGATAATATGGTTTGAAAGCACAAAAATAGAAAAAGAAACATTAAAGTATTACCCCACTTTTGCAAAGTATCCAACACTAATAAAAAGATTGTAGGTAACCGGAAGAGTGAGGGTGAGGTAACAGCGTTGTAGGAGTCACAGTGAGCGAACACGTAGACTCAGTAAGAAGTCATACAGCGATACTTCAATTCCAAAGACTGTATATATATTTTGCTACTAACCCGTATTCCTGGAACTACTAACCTGCTTTACCAGTTTGTATTATTACGTTAATACATCATTTCATATATTCATTTCTGGCGTTTGTTATTTATTGGTACCGAATTTCAACCCGGAATCCACAGCATTTAAAAAGTAGAAAATGTATTTTTTTATGTTTGGTTTATAACTAATATTTTTTATTAAATTCTCTCTTACCTCATTTTACAAATATAAAAGTTTTATTAAAATATGTCTTACCTCATTTTACAAATATAAAAGTTTTATTAGTCTCTCTTACTTCATTTTGCATATTATAGCCTACCTTCTTGAAGTGACAGAGAACATTACAGGATGTCATATATTTATTCGTTTGGAGCTTGATAGAAACGAAAAGCTAAAGAGAAATGTTATGCATTTACAAAAATCCTATATAGCTTTTTCTTATTATGAATTCTAAGATGCTTTTAAGCTTTGAAATAATTTTGAAATTAACGATCTTCAAAGTTGCTTTGCTAATTTTCTTTATTGATTCTTAAAATCTTTTATCAGTGTAATTTCCATTTCTATTTTCAACAAAGAATAGTTAAGAAACCTATACAGCGGCATAAGTCTCTATAAATGTTTTTAATCAATGCTTTTTGAAGACTATCGTGTTTTTGTCTTTAGTTTGTTTTACTTAATCATGTGTACCTTCTACGCTGCATACTAAGTAAATATCTGTCGGCATTTGCACGCAAATAAGCATCACGTGGACATGAGATTCACTTCTTTTAAAGCCTTTCAACTCTCTTTTCTAATTTCCCTTCTTCTACGAAAGAAAAAAAAATGCCCAGAAATAAGAAACGTAAGAACCATTTTGCTGTCGAACTATTCATTTTCTGCATCATATTTTTCAAGACGCAATCTGATCGTATGCCTTTTGAAGTATTTATCATTCTAGATTACTCTGTTGCTTTGCCTTGTACGTCAAGCATACTCAGCGCGTCGTTTAACGAACATATTAAGAAGGTGGAAGAATATTATAAGATGACATTTCGGAGTGATTTCTTTACATAAGTAATATCGAATATTCTTTACAATACTACGAAGAAGTTATCGACACGCTTCTCGTAAATCATGAAGAAACAATTTCCCGCGACTAAACCAATGTTATTCGATGATGGTAATGCTAATATTAACCGTTTCGTTATAAAGAAATAGTCGATATTAATTATCCAAGCAGGATGGGTTGTTTTTGGTTGAAATCAATTAAATATTTATCATAAAACAATTTTACATGAAAACAGGTTACTCAAGTCCACAGTGCTCTTTTTATTATTAATGGAATTTCCAAGCCTACCTATTGTTTGAAGTAGTGTTGAAGGGCAAAATATTTATTATGTCAATATTTACTTATCGACTTATATGTGCAATCCATTTCAGTTGTTGCTTCTAGTGCAAATCTCAAGGATATATGTTTTCTGTTATTTTACACAGTTATATATATATATAAGTAGAAGAAGAAGTTGAAAGTTCAACTGTGGTCCTGTGGTCTAGCAGATAATGTATTTAAAGTAATTTAACAAGTTATATGAATTTCCAAAGACAAATTGTGATGGAAATATGTGCGGCTTTGTCATGATCATTTTTGCAATATATATATATATATATATATATATATATATATACTTTTCTTTATTGATTTTAAAGCTCTTTCAGTAGTCTAATTTTCCTTTCGATTTTCAAGGAAAATGTTTTGCAAGCAACATATAGATCCGCATAAGTCTATATATGTTTTTAATAAATGCATTATAATCGACAAACGTCTTTTCCCCCCTCGCTCTCTCTCTCTCTCTCTCTCTCTCTCTCTATATATATATATATATATATATATATATATATATATATATATATATATATATATATATATATATATATATATATACTAACAGTAAAGCCCAGCGTTTTCCCAGGAATAAATTTCTCTGAAAGGAAGGTCATAACCGCCATATTCGTTTTGTACACATCATATTCGGTATTCATCAGCACACCAAAATTGTACGGCTTAAAAGGAAGCAATGGACAGTCATTTTAGAATCAGCCGTTTGCCATTACTAAGACACCTCCAATTATAAGTTGTCAAGTTCCATGCGAACATGGGCCTTAGGAAGTTTTTGGTGAGTTGTGGCAAATGGCTTTGTATTCCGATCCGATGGATTTATTATGCCTGAGTGCAAGACATTATATGAAGCCCTGTATCAGTTGCAACGTAGTGAAACGCAATAGCGTGAAAAGTAGACGCGTCTTTTGCCCAAAAGACGGCACTGCCAGTACCGAAAACAGAACCACCTAAAAGAAGTATGAGAAGGTGCCGCGGTGAGTACTTATAAGTGGCACAATGTTTTTTGTAGCTATTAATAGCCAGTTGAGGCGAGCATGAAGCGCACTTAAGGTTACCTTAAGGAGCCCTTATAGTAAGAGTAGAAACACACCAACGGTGTACGGCAGATAATGCATATTATAACTCTGCATGCTGCTGTTCTTTTATTATCCCACTTTTTTTTGCTGAGGCCTGAATAGCATCTACGCACTCGACATCTCTGACAATTAAAAGAATCCAGCTTCCCACGTATTGGTTTTGCGTTGCAACTAAATATGGTTACCTGGTCGACATGTAACTGCGAATGCAGCCATGGTGGGTTTTAAGTGATAATCGAGCATCTGGTAAGCCAGACTACCGTTAATGATACGTGATAATAATGACAAGTAGATACTACGATGACTTTTAAATAAACCGGGTTAAGAAATGAAGGAAACTACGATGCAGCTGAGATAAAGATGTGTACATTGCATTTAAACGTGACCGACTATGGGCTATAGGACTTCTGCGTAGGTAATATTTTTAGATTTGTTTGTTGGAGAGTAAACGTAAACGTTATCCTTACTCCCGACTCGGGAGCAGCCTACTTAAAGTAGACACGCGACGCTGGGCGTCTGTCATTGCCATTTGGACATTGTTGTTGAGCCGTGTTCGCAGTACCCCAGTGCTTTCTGAAGCTCTGACAGACGTAGTAGATCTGGCATTTCTTAAACGACGAATAGCGGTTTATTGAGGTTGTTCCGAAAACCTGGAATATGCTGTAGAAGACGACGCGAAGTGGATTGTTCAGGGCTTTGTAAAGCTCTGGCAGACGCAGGGTGCTGGAATTTCTTAAACGGCGAATAGCGGTTTGTTGAAGTTGTTCCGATACCCTTGAAGATGCTGTAGCCCTAGCGTCCCTAAGACGACGCAAAGTGGTTTCTTCAGGGCTTTCTTAAAGCTCTAGAACCTGCTCTAGCGCTGGCAGTCCTTAAACGCCGAAGGATTGTCTGTGTTGGAAACTCGGAAACCCTGGCCCTAGAAACGCGAATTGCGTCCTGGGAATTCCTTACTAAACGCTCTTCCCTTGAAAGTCTAACGCGTCGTGATGACATAACTGCATGCTACTGACGCCAGCCTTTCAGTCCGTTCAGCGGTACTTTCCGTGGAGATGCGGGGAACAGAGCGTGAGTCCATCTGAGAAAGGCGCAACAAAGTTTACTCTGTGGTTTCACTTGCCCTTGCTGCTCTTGTAGCGGAGGCAGCAGCGGTGCGCGGTCCAAAAGGCATTTTAACCAATTTTAAAAAGGCAAACGTAATAAAAGGTATGAAGGTTTTTTGAGTGAAAAAAATACATATACTTTAAACGTAGTCAGGTTAGAGGGATCCCAAAAATGTATGTAACTGTATCAAAAGGGGATCGAAAACAAAAATAAGTGAAGTTAAAAAAGTTCAACTAAATCTAAAACGGTAGTAGATAATTTGGGAAGTAAATTCGATAAACGCGGAAACGGATGTAGTTATAACTAAGAAGTAAAAAAAAAAAAAATCAGTTTGGATATGTAATCAACAACTTGCGGTTTCCGTAAGAAGCGAATGAAGTGAGCCAAATGCGGGACAGTAATCGCAGAAGTGTGAACACGCGTGCGAGTTATGGTATAAAGAGGCTGTTGAGCGCACATACTAATAAGGCGACGTACCTACACACGTGCACACGCGTGCGTAAGAGAACTGCTCGCGCGTATGGTTGAATGGGCCCAAGGCTAAACGCTTGCCACTGTGCCAATGAGCTTGCAGCAACCCTGATCTGTTGACGCGATTGGTTAACCTCCAGCTGGGTTAGTCAACGCAGTGCATAGTGGCGGATAAGGTTTCAAAATAGTATCTGGCGACTTTATTGCATCTGGGTTTTTTGTTGATAAATATGAAAGCTATGTAGTTCCTTATCCCTAAATAGGCATTGCCTTTTTGATTTATGTAGTCACCGATGTAGCGCCGTCTCACAAATCAGCCAATCAGAAAATGGGATTTTCAAGCTTCATTTTTCTTTGAAAATTTTCAGCAACCAGTAGAAATGGGGCAGTTTTATTGATTCAAAATTGAAAATACAAGCGTTTTTACACTTCTTACGAACAAAATTCGAAGCAATGTTAATTTCGTTTACTGATGGATGATGAAGGCATTTAAATAGCACGAATTTAGATGAAAAGGTGCAAGAACTTTTTTGGGTAGCGATGCGCAGTAGTACAATTATAGCGAGTAGGTGCCTTTTGCTACACGTTAACGGCATGAAAAGTCATAACTGTCCTCCGGTGTCTCCTCGAAATAAAACATGCAATCAAATGTGAAAAATTGGACAAATTGGACAAATGCGGGGGAGACAATTCTGTCCACGTAGCTTAAAAGTGGTGGCGTGAAGTGACATGAAATGTATTAGTGATTACTTTAGTAGGCTAAATGGGCTACAGACACCTAAAAAGCAGCAGTTTCACCTGGATTTTACTGACTTTTCTGTTAAAATTTGAAATGTAGCTCTGTAAATCCCTTTTAGAATGGCCTTGACATTTAATGTACTGTGCAAATGCAGAAAACATGGAAAGTAATGCATGCCTGCATTAAATGAACCTTTTTAAGAACCATGGTATAAGCATTAAATCCTGAAATAAAAGTAGGCTACCTGAAACCTCTACCCGATTTGGGATGCTAATAACACTAATCCGATTGGCTTTTGGAGTGCAAAGTTCGGCTGCGAGAGAAATCCTTCATTGTGATAACTTTTGCATCCGAAACCAAAATATGGCCATTCTTGTCTTTTCTTCTTCCCATATAAGCACTTAAATCCGACATTTTTTCTAATTATGCTACCGCAATTAATTCTGACATGAAAAGTGACCATATCTGCTTGTGTGCAGTGAACGCACACAATTACATACGCGCCAGCCCGATCAAAAAAAATGGATAATATTGATTTAAATATTGACTTGAATCAATTTTTGTCGCCATCAAAACCTCTGCAGAACCATTAGCAGTAACTGTGTCAAATTTGGTTGAAATCGGTTAAAAAATGTAGGAGATCCAATCAAACGTATAAAAGAACACACAATAGACATCTAAAAGAAACTCAAGTGTACCCCATTCATATGGCCATTTCGCTCCTCGGGATAAATTCCTTGGAGCTTGTCAATACTAAAACGTTTCATAAAAAAATGAATCGTAAATTCTTTAAAAAAATAAAAATATAAAGGATTAGATAGAATCATATATGTTAAAACAATAATTATATATTAATTTATAATAGTTTAAACAGATTAAAATTAAATGTAAATTAAATTATAAATTAAAATTGATAAAAGCATAAAGACTCATTTAACATAGGGAAACTTAAATAACTAAGGTCACCCCGTCAAAAAACAGCTAGCCATCAAACAGTGAAATAAAAGTAAAATTAAATCATCAATGTAATTGAATGCACATAACATCTCAGATTTTTTAAAAAAAGAGAAACAAGAATAAAACCTAAAATAAATTAAATTAAAATACATAGAGAGAAAAATATACAAATAAAATTTAAAAAATTCTTATAGGATATCAAATATAGGATATGAAATAAAGACATTGAGCTCTCTCTTGTGGATCAGTTTTAATATTTTATATTATTAGGATTCACTTGCATTACTTACCCATGGATTTTTACCTGCATATATATATATATATATATATATATATATATATATATATATATATATATATATATATATATATGAAGAAATATTGTTTGGACATATGCTATATTTAGGGATAAAGTGATCAATATCAGAGATAGAGCGTATATAAATATACAAGTGAACATTGAATTCAATACTCAGAGGCAACAGACGGTTTCAGTGCTGACTTCAATATTAACTGGGAAACTCTATGACAAAGAGTAAATAGTTACATTTATCCGAATACTGTTCTTCAAATATAAAAATATATATCATTATCTCATTCACACACACACATACACAGATATGTGTGTGTGTGTGCGTGTGTGTGTGCGTGCGTGTGTATGTGCGTGCGTGTGTAACACTTTCAAAACTGTCATGGACACACATTCACGCACACATTGCAGAAATGAATAGCGACACCGATTGACGAATTCGAGAGTCGAATTCATTATATCTCAAATCATGTGACATTATTCTTGAGTGGCTCATACCGTTTACGTTTTGAAAAAGCGATAACGATTAAATATGTTCATGCGGCATGTTTATAGATTTCTTAATATTTCTGTATCATTCTGTTTATAAGATATATCGATATATACGAAATAAATATGTATAAGATATATCGATATATACGAAATAAATGTGTATAAGATATATGGATATATATAAATATACGAAAAACGTCCCTAAAGTATATCATTAATAATTACGATAGCATGAAAATTTTAAATTTGTTATGTTTTTTTTACTTTTCAAAATCAAAGTCGTTTCCCTTGGAAATTGCTTCCACATGTCATCCTGACATGTGGAAGATCATCTTTAGTAATCTACTTTCCCGACGGCAGTCATCAGCACCCCGATTGATGTGTATTTGAATGAAGGTCCTTAGTGTGATACACACAATGTTGAAGCGCAATATGTTCCAGAGTGAGAAATTCAATAACACTTCATTTCTAACTCGGATATTCACCGCACCTTCAATATAGTTCAGTTTTTGTTGCTTCTGAAATGTAAATCACAAGGAAATATCAAGTGTCACGATAACGTTCGAACCTTCTAAAAACAATACATACATAAGCATTATATTATAATAACAATGACACTCCTAGCCGTTTACTTATAAGGGTATATTCAGTATTCATTGACTGGGTAGCCAGTAGTCGTTTTTATAAAAATTATTCGAATTTCGAAAATACAATAATTATTATTTTAATTTTCTAACGGAGTCGGCTTGATTCCAAAATGTCATGATATGTTGGGCTACGGCCTCTAGGTGTAAAGTTGAAAACAGAGATAATTTCGTTTTAACACACTGTAATTTGAGAACAGTATTTTTTTTTTTGAGCTATTGAATGTTAGAGTGTTGTGTCCCTTTGTGTTGAAAAAGTGTGACACAATGACATACTGACATTCGCATTTAATATATGAGTTCCAGCGCCCTACGAGGCTGGCATCCCGCTCTCACCCCTTCACTGTCGAAACTCCTAAATGTAGCCGTCTCTTCTACTCTAATAGCTTCATGTCTCGCACCTCTCGCCTGTGGAACTCTCTTCCCTTCTCCTGTTTCCCTGAGAGTTATAATCTCCAGCTATTCAAGTGTAATGTCAATCAACATCTCCAGTTGCCTTGATCTATCCACTACCCTCATCCTTTCTTCTATCACTCCTATCTGATATTCTGTAACCCCTTGCGTCCTAGTGGCTTCCCGCCTTGCTTGGGGTGAAATGCTTAAAAAAAAAATATATATATATATATATATATATATATATATGTGTGTGTGTGTGTGTGTGTTTATACGTGTGTGTGTGTATATGCAGGTATCTATGTGTGCGTGTGCACGATCATTTGTGTAAGGCACAGCCTATGCAAGCTATTTGATTTGTATAAAGTGTCTCTCAGTGTTTTTATCTTCAGAACTTCTGTCACGTTCCGTTTTTAGTTTGAGTGGAGTTTTACTCTCTGTAGCCTCTTTTAGGGCCTGAATGGGTTTATTGCTCTCACCAGTCTACGTGAATGCGTTGAAAGATTCCCTCTCGTCCGATATATATACCAACCCCTATCTATTGAAATGGCCACATATCAAAATTCTTTATTGAAATCTGTCTCGGTCGGACAGATAACCTTTCATCATCCTCTCGTACAATCACTGAACGCGCCATTTTTCTCGAATTATTGCCTCATGCTACAAATTCACTGCCCCGTTAATGTGATGTTTCCGCCTAGCTCGTCTTTCTCATTTGGAAAAGAATAACCGGTATGAATGTACACTATTTACATTGCTCGGACTATCATTATAATCTTTGTTGCCAAAAGTTTCGGCTGTTGCACGCTCCGGTCTTCTTCAGGTGGTTGGAAATAAAGGGCTCAGTTCGACATTCCAACCACCTGAAGAAGTCCGGAGTGTACAACGACCGAGATGTTGTGATAAATATGGCAACAAAGATGAGGATGATAGTCCGAGCAATGTAAATAGTGTAAATAATGCCTCATCTCAGAAATATAGACAGATACCGATATGCAAGTGTAATTTCTCTTGATTTTCTCGAAGTTACAAACTTGAAACACTTTTTTTAATACTAAATCTAACTCACAACAAGTCTTAAGAGTCACTCAAGGTAGAGGGTTACATTAAAATCTTAATGAGGGATACGGTGTTTGATATGAAGTTACAGCAAGTGAAGATAATGAGTATAAAGTAAAAGAAAATCACTGAACATTGGTTTGAAAAGGTGAAGATTGAATCGGTCAGACACTCGGTGCATGATTCACAAAGTAATAGTTCTTTAGAAAAAAACAAATTTTCTCTTATATATTGAACACGGAGGACATAAAGTTTAATCGACTCCGTTCAGTGGCATATCCATTCCTAGCTGTAAAGCTCTTAACAGATACGATGCAACGCATCAATGGAATGATTTTGCCTCATTCTCAGTTAAGAGTGGCCAATTGTTCTTCTCTTCTTCTTTAATCTTTTGCAAGGAATTGATAAAAAAAAATCTGTGATATCCACGTGGTGTACGTTTCGATTTTATTTACCAAAAGAGGAACTTATTTTTGCGTTCGAGAGGCTAAATATTCTCAATTGAATTCGGTTTCATTAAAGGTCACACTCACCACAAGTAGCGCAAATTGATGGAATTGGTCTGTTGCCAGAGACGAACCGAATAATTTCCTCTTAGAAATTACATACATCGACTACAGTCTCAAGTTTTAGTAAGGCTTCTTCTTCGCAGAGCGTTGCTAAAATCTATAGTTATGCAACTACAGTGGTCGCATAAAAGCAAGTCAACAAATGGCAGAAATTACTTATGATTATCGCAAGAGCTATACTCAAACCGGTCCCCTTCCCTGCATCTTGTATATTTCTTTCAGAAACTTTAGTGTCTTCCACACGAGGTATTTCTGTTCTATTTCAGTAAGAGGTAAGTTTTTTAAAATGAAAAAAAAAAAAAGTTTCGTAAATTAACAAAAGAAAATGGGAGACCACAAAGATAATGATGATCAAAATCAGAAAAAGACAGTTAAAATTTCGGGGACACGTTATGAGGAATAATGGCTTGTAAAATTTGATACTCACGGGACGTAAGAACCGATTAACTTATCAAAGCCGTTTGTGCGAAGGAGTGAAAGAGATCAGTATTTACATTAGTCGGACTATTGTCCTCATCTTTGTCGCCATATTTGTCACTAACGTTTCGGCCGTTTTACGCTCCGTCTTTCGTCAGGTGGTTGGAATTTCGAACTGAACCCTTTATTTCGATCACTGGGGTAGACTGTTCTAGTTTCACGTGCCATGTTTGATGGATGTCAGTTATCAGTTATACCCGGTTAAGGCAGTGGAGAACATTCAGAGGGAAAATTAGCAAGAAGACCGGAGCGTACAACGGCCGAAACGTTGTGACAAATATGGCGACAAAGATAAGGACAATAGTCCGACTAATGTAAATACTGTACATAATACCTCATCTCAGAAATATAGACAGACAGTGAAAGAGATGTTTTGGATCCTCATCTCTAAGTCATTTAAAATCACTACTTGTTGTAACCGCCATTATTTATTTATTTATCGATTTATTTACTTTACAACCACTTGTATCCTAATTTGCGCCTAGCGAATCGGCTATCGTCACGGAATGTGGAATCTGAGTAATTATTTCAAATTCTAGCGGGATTGGTTGCGTTCAATTTCTACAAATACCCCTGGGGATGGTAAAATTTAATGATTTGTTTCCTGAGGATTTTCAACTTCTTGTCAGCTATTCAAACCCAGGAAATATTGTGAGAATCTATGTCTTAGGAAATAATAAAGGTTCAGTCATAAAAGACATACTATTTAACGCATAGCTGGAGGTATAACATGTGGATTCGTACCTTTCCTAATTGTATTTACGCTTAAGAAAATATAACGAAACCAACATGAATTGGAACTAAGTTCTCCGATTAATAATTTCGAGCCATTATCAATTACACCACTCATACATCCAAGTTTAAAATCAATTGATATTATCAAGCAGTACCCATCTAGTTACAGGCCAGGCTCAACGTTACTTAACTTTGGTGATCGTACGGGAATTGGTGTTTCAACATGTTGAAAGGTAAATGTATGAACCCACATATTCTCCTGCTAGAAGCCACTGAAGAATGGAGACGCAACCTAATATTCAAAAGAAAATGCATAAATCACTCGTCCGATTTTGTCTGTATGGCAATGACATACTAGTTAACGGAAAGGCTCCCGCTGCTGCTAGTAAACAGAGAATATTTAAGCTTGTGGATCGGCACCAGGAAGCTTTATAGTTTTGGAGATACTTGTAACAGTTAAGTACTGAGGGTACATCCTATAAAAGGCTGAATTAGATAGACAACATTATAGAGTAATGCCTCAACATACAAATCCACTTCCCTGTCATTCAAGCCAATTAGGTGACCCTCCAACCTTACTAAAGCCTGATCGTTGACACACACGTATTTTTCAGGGTACATTTTAGGAAAAAATAGTGCGTCTTGCATGTAAGAAAATACGGTATTTAGTAAGATAGTATAACTAAATCGTCACTACGCAACCCTGACAGTACACTCCCTTGATTTTAAGAAAGTACTATTTGTTTCTCCACACATATCGAGGGATACTAAAAAGTAGCCACTATAATGATTTCAAGCAAATATATTGCTGCCAAAGTTGTGGAAAGTCGGAGGTGTATAGACTCACTATTGAAGTTACAGCGTTTTTTTTTCATCTTTTTGATCTAAGGGAGGCAACTTAATCTGCATGTTTATAAGTTATTCGATTTTGTTCAAAAAAACATTTGTAAACAATTTTAAATATAGTGCTATTATAAACTTTTTAAAACATTGTTGCTATAGTCATAAATAAACTTGTTTAGTGTTTTTTGTTAGCTCCTTATATAGAGGGTCTCGAGAATTTGATGTTTTGCCTTTTATTTTCTAAATAAAGAGCAATGAGTACAGCAAAAATGGTTTAATGTATATATAACGCATTTAAGGCAAGCAGACTTTGTGGTAGAGAGGTCTATATCAGAGATAGAGTGTTAATAGAATTAATATGAAAACATTTTGACACTTAAATGAACAGTATTTCCGTCATGATGGGTTCGGAGTTTACGAAACTCCGAAGTCAGTATGACGGAAATACTACTCAGTTAAGTGAAGAAAGTATTTCACATTAATAATATCGCAGAACACCTTATAAATAGCCATAATTGTGTTGTTAGTTTTAGTGTGGACTCTTTTACCATCCTTAGCAAGTCCCACTCAACTTACCCCCTAAAAGTGTTGCAGGCCATCTATATTCTATCTTTAAAGCCTTCTCTTTGTAAACAGAAGGATTTTACATTAGGCCTCCAACTAATTACTATTTGATTTTTTCCCATCAATAAACTTTGTCCACTGTTCTTTTTTTATTATATAATTTACTCTATTTACCTCGATTTAGCTTTGTTGAGCGAGGTACGAAACCGGGTTGCTAGCCCGTTTTTCGTTTTCCAATTTTATTATCAAGAGTGGTAATACTAAAATTAATTTTGTCTATTCATGCCAGTGATAAAGTTTTGTACCCAAACAATATATATATATATATATATATATATATATATATATATATATATATGTGTGTGTGTGTGTGTGTGTGTGTGTGCATAACTCAACGTGTTATAAGTGTTGCGTACAGCGTTTTAGCCTCGATTGAACAAATGAAGAGTGAGGAATGATAACCAGCTAGCCATTTATATATATATATATATATATATATATATATATATATATATATATATATATAAGAACAGAAAAATTTAAATAAAGATAGACATATATATATATATGTGACACCATTTAAGGCTGCAAGGAAAAAGGAAGAAAAAAAGAAAGAAAAAGAGAGGCGAGAGTTGAAACTTAGATGATAAAGGAAAGCCACCACAAAAGGGACATTTAGCGATGTTATTTTGATAATGAAGAATGGTGAAAATTTTATGGCCATTGTCGAAAAGCTAAATGACAAATTCCAGGTGGGCCAAATAACCAGGTACAGAGTTTTGAATAGATAAAAAATTAACTGTGTCATGGTGGCGAACTTATATTATCGGGAAAAGATTTTCCGTTGACCGAGAAATAAGAATGTCCTGACCACACACGAGTTGCAAAAAAAAACAACAAAGAAAATAGGTTAAGTCATTGTCGATGGAAAGGTATCGTTAGACAAGGTGTGTGATTTGTGTTGAAATTTGACTACGACAGCGAAACAATATTATCAGAAAATGGCGAAGTCATTTCATCGTATCAGTGGTTGGCGCCGGAGAGTGAGTGCGTCTGGTTGACCAGCCACTTGGTGCTGGCGAAAATCTGATTGACGAATTCCATATGAAAGTGACTTTGGGATAAGAATTGAGATTATCACACTACGGGTCGTATTGTTCTGTTGGCGGCCAGAGAAGAAGAGAGAAAGAAAAGAAAGAAAGGAAATAGAAAAAAGAAAAGAAGGAGATAATTTTTTTTCTTTGAGCAAGATATTTTAAAAAAAAAAAAACAAGGCTAGTCTGGTCACACCCACGCTGTTGAACGCCAATTGACTGAATGTCAACGAGAGCCAGGCGGAGGTGATCATGTGATGCAGGGGGAGAGGCCTGCTACCACCCATTAAGGGGATAGGTATGAGATGTTACTGCAAAGTAGGAAAACCGTTGACACCTTCTAAGGCTATGGTAAGAGATCCATATGAGAACAGAAGAAGGTGGGAGTAAGAGAAGACTTCCAAAAATGGAAATAATAATTTTTTACTGACCGAAAACAAAAGAAGGGGATTGTGGATTTGGAATTATCAAGGAACCTCAAGCCCTGACGAGCCCACCTCGGTTTGGGTCGGTGTCCATATAAGCAAAGTCGCAGCGAGCGAAAATCAGTTTCCAGTTTTCGAGTTTCCAGTTCCAGTGAGTTCAAGTTTAAGTTGAGAGCTCTGAAGACCCACCACGCATTAGCCGACTAAGATTCGCGCAACTTCCGAACTCATCTTCTAATCAAGAACAATTTATTTTTGAAGAAGGACTTAGACTCATACCACCAAAACAAGTTTTACGAATATCACCTGAAGACACACCAAGGACCAGTTTTTTAAAGAACAGACAACTTAAGATGTTAAGACTCCCCTACAAAAACAACGTGTCACGAATCCATATAGCGGGTTGGGAGATAGACGTAGTCCTATATTCAGTAAACAAATATAAAATATTGTTATCCTTTTTTTGATACTTTTGAACTTTTCCAGTTGTTATTTTCTTTTCTTTTACATCTATTTGTGCGATACCACCCTTGTCGAACTCGATTTGCATTACGGCCTCGACGACGGATTGATTTCGTCTGCCTAAGATCAATTCACAACGTGGGTAGGCAGACTGGAGATCAAAGTAGTTACTTCGGTAACCAGACGTTGGAGGCGAGTTGGGAACGACGAGGTTGATATCGAATCTAACCAGATTCCCATCCGAATCACCAAAATGTTAGAACGTAACATTTGGGTGCCGCGACCAATACCAAGCCATTTGGTCGTCACAGGACGGGATAGCACGACTGACGCAGACAGGCGGACGTCACGTTTGGAGCGGCGACACCCGAACGAGCGAGTGTCAAACACACACACACACACACACACACACACACACACACACACACACACACACATATATATATATATATATATATATATAAAGTTGAATAAAGATAGACACACACACACATATATATATATATATGTATATTCATATATATATAAAGTTGAATAAAGATAGACACGCATATATATATGTGTGTGTGTGTGTCTATCTTTATTCAACTTTTTCTTTTCTTGGCTCTTATTTTGAATATTATATTGTTTTTAAATCACGTTTCTTTCTGCAACAATAAAATAGCGACAGAAAAATATGTAAATATTTATGTCAAATGTCTCAAATAGCTTTACGAAATTGTCTTCCGTTTCTCAGCATATTACGTCATCCCCTAAATGCATACCAAGTAGCCTAGTGTTGCTGATCGTAATGGAATGTTAAGCCTTTCAATGAATTCTAATCGAAAATCACTAAAATGTTATAGTGGAAACTATTCGGAAATGGTGATTCCAGTTGATGGGATAAAGTTAAGAACTTTCTGAATTTATGAGAAATGTTGTCACTATAATACAATGAATCATCCGGGTAAATGTATTTGCTGTCTTACTAACAAACTTCTGCTTGTGTAACCTTCAACCTTCCACAGATATCTGTCCAGTTTGGTAACATTGCGAGACCTATGTCCCTAACACTTTATTAAATCCACAGGGATGTTTTTTTTTATACATATGTCTTTGTCTTCGATGCTCTTACTAGAGAAGTTCAGAACACATAAATGTCACCCTTTCACTATGATGCCAATTTACGTCTTTACTGACTTAGTTTTATATAAGCATAACACAAGTATTGAACTTATAGAATATTTTATAGGGCTGCTCTGACATGGGCCTGCACAAAAGACGGGTTGAGGTTCATATGCAGTCAGCGAGACGACATAGTGTAGCACTCGAGCTGTTATCGAAATGGTAAATTTTATGTGTTTATCGAATAAATTTGGAGACTGGTCGAGTATATAAAATTCAGTTTTGTAGAAGCATGCTTTTATTTAGTTAACATTTCACTGTTTTTCAGCTAAATAATCCCTTATGCTCTTTGGCAAAAGAGGAAGATTTTCGCCCCGTGTCCTCTCTCTCTCCCCCCCTTTCTCGCTTCCTTCTCTCTTCCCCCTCTCCCTCTATATATATATATATATATATATATATATATATATATATATATATATATATATATATGTAAGCAAATGTAAATGGATATAGATCCGACAGAATGAAGAAAATTTGAAAAAAACAAACCGAATATCCTTAAATGCAATTATGTTGTTTAAAATGAATGAAATGTCGACGTCTGACGTTTCAGGTTTAATAAACCTTCTTCAAGACAATATTCTTTATGCTTTAGTTGTACACACAACTAAAGCAGATCATAATTTCGATTTCGATTCCGTGAAGGTATTAAAATATTTTCATAATAAAAATCTCAGGAGGATTTATGAAGCAGGTATAATATCCATCTCACGCACGGTGAATACTAGACCTGGTTTCTTTAATATTTCCCCTTTTTAGCGAGATTAATGCTCGACAAGCATACACATAAAATCTTTTAGATCCTAAGAGAATTCTTTTCATTTTCTTTTTCATTCAAAATAATCAAAAATTTTTAGGAATACGTTTTGAAAGCGTCGCCCATGTGACGACAACGTGACCATGCTAAACGGAAAGCTGATCATTTTAAAAATTTTCAGTTATCTGTTTTGGATAAGACTTGTTTTTTATGTCCATCGTCTTTGTGAAATTGAACTGAATTGTATTTTAATGAATATTGTCTTGAAGAAGGTTTATTAAACCGAAACGTCAGACGTCGACATTTCATTCATTTTAAACAACATAATTGCATTTAAGGATTTTTGGTTTGTTTTTTCAAATTTTTTTCATATATATATATATATATATATATATATATATAGGTAGATAGGTAGGTAGATCGGCAGGTAGGTAGATAGATAGATAGATAGATAGATAGATAGATAGATAGATAGATAGATAGATAGGTAGGTAGATAGATAGATAGGTAGGTAGATAGGTAGGTAGATAGATAGATAGATAGATAGAGAGAGAGAGAGAGAGAGAGAGAGAGAGAATTCCGATTCCTAAGGAAGAATTCATGGTTATTAGTGTTTAAAAGCCCAATGAAGGGTACGGATCGTGAGAGGTAAAGGAATGATAAAAACCTTTTCCTTATTGTCCAAATAGTATTCTGTTCACAGATTCAAGAAACAAGGAAAGAAGTTCAAGCACATAAAAAAAAACCTTTATAGACGTAGCAAAAGAACTAGCAAAGTGTAGTAATATATTTTCGCACAGCCAGTTGAAGTTTGAAAAATAGATGACACTTGCAGGTCTGCATCAGCTGTAATTAATTTCACATCGCTATAACTTTTGATTATGCGATGCTTGAAAGATCAACGAATTGATTATCATTGTAACGATTCTATAAAATAAAACACGCGCTCAAAATTTCGATCATGAATGAGTGAAGGTACGCTTCTTATGCTGGTATCAAAATACATGCATTAAAGACCCGAGTTCGTTTAGTGTGGTTCAGGTCGAGATGTTTATTGATCCTATTTTCACATAAGTAGGGAGACATTTGTAGCACGATTAAGCGATAATCTCCGACGGTATTGTACGAAATGTACGGAGAGGATTACAACTCGAAAATGGTTCAGCTTCTATGCGTGTATTCAGCAATAATTGCAACGCCGGATCAACCCAGCAGTGTTGACAGCCAATGGCAATTAATGAGAAATTAATGATTTTTAATCGGTTTAGCTCAGTACGATACAAGGCCAAATGAAATTGATGGAAGAATATTGTGTAGTACAAATATTCCGATAATCTCCTTCGTAATTTGAGAATAAGGATGTGAAATACGACCTTTCTTTTATCAGAAATTTATAAGTAATCAGTGGTGTCATCGAATTTAGCCAAAAGCAAATTAACTGTCGGAGAAGAACAAGTAGCCAAACCCCGTCTTACGAACATTTATTTTCATGATAATTCAAAATAATTAAGTTGACGATCTTAATTTATTTAAGGGAATTGTTTATTGACCGGCACCCTGAGGCGTTCACAAACGTGAAACTGCTGAGCAATTTTTCCTCTGTATTGGCATTAAACCCACTCGACCGTGACTGACATTCGGTAGCGGCGACGTAGGTGCACTGAAAATTAAAAACTTCTTGGCCTTTTGATCTAAGATCAAATTGTATCTGATCTTATCAAGTTAATCTGATGCTCTATCACCCCACATCTATCTTCCCTTCTTCTTTTCATTCTTACATTCATTTTTCTCACTGAATCCAACTAATGACCTTTCTTTTCTTGCCCCGAGATCAAAACGGAACAGTCTATTCTTTATTATGTATTGACGGGGTTTAACAGTCTTGCAAACTAACATAGTGAGGGGAAAGTACAATTATATACTATCTATATTTCTCATGTTGTCTGTCTGTCGTGGGCGTTGTTACCTCCCCCAGGCCGCATTTCTCACCCGATTTCGATGTGGTTTTCACGATAAGTCCGATTTTTAAGTTCGGACTCAGGTTCCGAAAAAATCGATAATCGAAAAAGTCGATAATCGAAAAATCTGCTACAGAAGGAATGATCGCCTTTCAACCAAATTTGACATCCTCTTAGAGTCTACCATTAGAAGTGTTGTCCAGAAGTTTCATGACCACGGACCCCTAAACAGCGCGGAAAATCAATAAAATCCAAAAACCGATACGCCCAGATTGCCCCTGAACCGCATGTCGGTTTTTAGCTAAAACTGACCGGATTTATGACGAGGCCATTGGGAGTCACCATGTGTCTAGGAGCCATTTGAAGGGTTTGAAGGCCCAAGGACAAACGCTGTCTGCCATTGGTGTACACTGAGAGGAGCAGTGCTTCTCAGACGGCCGACTTTACGTAGCTTGCTCTCGAGTCGGCAGGCGCGAGGAGGTGTTCCTTTATTCACCCTCACAAAAAGCTGAAAATGTGGTCTACACTGAAGTCCTCAGCCAGTGATACGCAAACTCCATTCCATTTTTTCTTTTGATGCAAGAAAATTGCTGTATAAGTCGTACGATTTTTGAATCAAGCACGGGCAACGCCGGGCCATGCTGCTAGTGATACTATAATGTTAATCGGACATATTGGTGAAAAATAACAATAGGAAAACACACACACACAGACACACACACACACACACAGAGAAAGAGAGAGAGACTCTTACACACACAGATAGACACTCTTACACACACACAAACACATTATGAAGCATAGAACATCAACATTTTCGAATAGGTCATTCCCCTAATTATAAAACCAATTTCTGATGCAGTTCTCTCACATTATACTAGTTCCACTAAAATACTACTACTATCAATAACATGTTTATATAGAATATTTATGATATATGATAACCAAAAAATATATATATATATATATATATATATATATATATATATATATATATATATATATATATATATGTGTGTGTGAAATACATTTTTCGGGTCATTCAACATCGTATCACTATCCACGGTGGCCCAGCCGATACTGATCGGGTATCGATTTGTGTGCTATTCGTCTGTTACAACTTTCATCACTTTTAATCACATATCGATTCCATTCCGTGGCAGTTTAAAGTTCAATCAGGGATAACTTCCGGTTCACCAGAAATCTACGGTCTTCCATAAAAAAGGAAGCAAATGCAGTAACGGTTTCGATCTCGTACGTAATATATCGTCGCGCTCGGCGTGAAGTGGATAAGTCACGATCTTTTTTTTCCTCTCGAAGATATATGCATACACACCCACATGAAACCGATTCTACTCTCATCTTATTTCCATTCATGTTAATCATGCAATCAATAAAACAAACAAAAAAAATGTCACAACCTTCCCATGTGCCCATAGTGTATAAATATAAAAAAAACAACAACAGCAACAAAAAAAGAGTAACCCTAGTAACCCTGCATGTTCGGCAGCTATAGCCCACAGTAATTACTTCTTCAGCTGTTCCAGAGAAACTTTTCTAAATGCAATAGACGTCTCTTTGTCTCTGCTCGTAACGAGTGCAAGCGTGTGCTCTAAGTAACAAGTTGCTGTTTGCTAAATAGAATGAAACAGCGTATAGACTTTCGTAAGTTCGGTTCTAGGGATTATTAGTGGCAAGAGGAGGACACAGCAAATCCTCAAGACCTCCTCTAGTCAATCAATGACATCAAGTCCTGACATCTGCAGCAGATAATGTTAAATGTTTTGCTCTGAATTTCAATTCAAAACTTAACACCTTTGAAGTACCCACATTTATCCAATAGGACAGATATCATACTGAGTGACATGCGAATTAACTGGGCTTAGATCATTTCTAAACGAGACTCCCATAAGGCAAGCAGAGGTGAGGGTATAGCAACCATCGTCATAAAGAAATGTGCCCCCGCGCTGGCTTCAGTCCTCTCCAAACTATATAATTATTGCCCCGCTGTCTCATGCTTGCTGCAAGTCCTCCTCTGTACTTCCTGTTTCTAGAACTATGGAAAATTTTCCGATCCCTCTAATAATCATCCTAATAATCTCTTACTGCTTTTCGGCAAAGTATTCGAGTTTTTAAGATATCCTGAATTGGTTAAGCACCTTACTTCTCACGATCTACTCTCTGACAAACAATATGGCTTCAGTTTTGCCAGATCTTCTGCTGGTGTACTAACGGCTATCATTGATAGTTGTGAAGACTGGGCTGTACATATTTGATGTCTCTCGGGCATTTGACAGAGTTTGGCATGCTGGTTGTCAACGAAACCCCCAGGGCTACGATATTACTGGACAGCTGTTTGATTTAATCTAATGAGTTCCTATTACATCATGAAATGAAAGGTCGTTTTGAACGAGGTCGCTTCCAGATTCTTTCACATAAACGCGAGTGTCCCGCCAAGGCTCTATCCTGCGTCCTATTCTGTTTCTGTTCTTCATCAAAAATGTTCCTGATGTTCTCAAATCCCAAGTTTATCATTTAATTCTGTTTAAACAGCAATTCGCCAAAATCGACAAAGGTAACCTGGCCGCTGCTTTTGAAAAGAGCATCCAATCTTTCGTCAACTGGGCAAGGAAATGGCTTGCAAATTTGAATGTCTCTAAAACGAAACTGCTCTCATTGGATCTTCATCGAGAAAATGGCTGACGCTAGACGCATGGAAAGCAACACACTGCGGGTCTTGCCCTTATGTTTTCAACTCACTTGTAGTGGAACGGCTACATCGAATCACTAGCTGTATCTACTGGAAAGAAATTTGGGTCATTGTATCATGTCAGAAGATGTTTCTCGTCAGAGTCCATATTGCCCATTTATATATCTACTAATCGCCCGCACATTGAATACTGTTACGATAGCTAGTTTGGTATTCCTGCTACTCTTCTTAAAGCTCCTGACAAAACCGAAAGAAAGATCTGCAATGTAGTCTTTTCGGACTTGGCATCTCCACTTCAGTCTCTTTCTCACTAACGTGACATGCATTCCCTCTTTTTTGTCTACAAACATTTCCATGGCAACTGCTCTGACGGGTTTTTATCCCTGGTGTCCTTTTCATATGAGTTTAAGCGTGCTACTAGATTGGCATCTAGGTCCCATATTTTTACTGTTGAATTAGGTAAATATAACCGCCATTTCTACACCAACAGTTTCTCTCTCTTCCCGCCTATGGAACTCCCATTTCCTTGATTCCCTGATAACTATAATCTTCAAGAATTTAAATGCAACGTCAATCGCCATCTTCCATTTTTGTGAATCTCGTTCAGCTATTATCTTTTCATCATTTTTTTCTTCACTCTCATTAAACACCTACTTACAAATGCCATTCCCGCCTTCCTTGGGATACTTAAATAAACAAAAATAAAACACAAACACAAAATTACAGGTGTTAGATCACTCGTAGGTAAGAATGATTCGGGGTGCCCTAATTCTGTCCCCTAGTCGAGACTCCATTGTCGGGTGTAGTTTTATGACCCACGTTCCAAAAAATAATAATATCGACCGCACCTTCTCTTCATTTCCTTACTGACTACTTGATCTTTTAAACCAGAACAATCTTGAGCCTTCTTCTGCTGTCATTGTTATTGAGCGAATGGATTTGTTCTTTTCCAAACCTGTTACGCCTAATTTTGACAGCATCTTACATAGTGACCACCCAGGGAAGCCTCAACATCCGAGGTTAATTGATTCGGGCTGAGCTCGCCAACACCGCTTTTTCTACAGTAAGTAAATGTTTACCAAGTTTTCTTTCGTGGGCTTGATCCATATTTTCTTCCCAAGGGACTGTAAACTCTAACATGATTAATTGCATGGTCTTTTTCGAATAAATAAACATGTCAAGACGGAGCTGTGTCTTTTTTATTTTCACTGGGAATTTTAGATGATTTCTTTTATCTACTATAATTTGCCAGTCCGAGGCAGAAGTTAGGACGGGCGATTTCTTATTCTGTGATGTCTTTACCTTTTCCCCTAATGATGAAGTTAATTGGTTTCTTAGGTTCATAACGGTCTGTTTGGAAACTCCTCGAGACTGTTGTTGCAATAGCGCTTAAAACAATACCATGGCGCCAACGGTAACGCTCCTAACTCAATGCCTTGCTGCAACCACTCAATATCTTTCTCCACGTGTAGAGGTTGCTGGTCTGGGTAATATACCATACACTGCCTGCACAAAGAAATGTGTGTTAACTAGATTAGCATACCAGAAATATGTTCAGGAAATATTCATTTTTTCTTCTTCTGTTTTCTCATTTTGTCCGGGACCCTTCTTGACCTAAGTCCTTCATTTAGTTTACTCTAATTTCCTCCACATCTACTCTCACTTCATATTGAAGACAGTGTTTCCGATCCTTTTTGTTGTTCTCTCTTCCGTGGATTGGGAAGTAACTTCGGCTTGGACTGTTCACCGCCTATTCCTAATAGTGCTTTCTGTCTCACCGTTTTCTCTGCCGATGCCTCTTTCGATGCCTTCCATTTTCTCGCAGATCGAATCACAATTCCTGCTTCTGCAACTTTGGGATCTTTTGAATCTCTATATAGAATTGCCTCCCTTTTTCTCGCCACTTTAAATTCCTCAACTCATTTCCCTAAGGAGAGCTGCGATGCGTTCGATACTCCATATAAAGATTCACTTATCGAAATTCTAGGCCGAATCATCTTCACAAATAAGCAATAATTTTATTCTCCATATTCTCAACTGTCGTCAAGGCCATTTCATATAAAGTTAGGGGCCAAAAAATCTGCGGCAAAATGGCATATTTATACATCCATACTTTAAAACGGCCTGACAACCCCTGACTTGTCCACGTTGTCCGACATTTCTTCTATGTCTATAAAACATTTCTGGGTACCATTTGTATCTTTCAAATGATCACTGAAAATTTTATTCGGAGACTTAACTGGTTTACCTTTTAACGACGAGGTAATGCTTCTTGCAATTATTAAAATTCAATATTAATGATCTCGATTTTATCGGTTTAAAATGCATTTTTACCCACTACCTTTTCTATACCCTGTAATATACCCCGACATATAGGAATTAGATGATGTAACTGTCAGGTCATCCATATATGCACAGATCGTAGGTTGTCACACACCGTTTTTCATCAATGGACCTCGACACTCAACTTCTACTGATTTTAACATGTTCATAGTTAAGATAATTAATATAACTTAGATTATACATTCAGTCACAATTCCCCTTTATCAACGATTCCAATTGGAAGATAAGAAATCATATGTTGAAATCATTGTAATAATTTTGTATGAGATTCCTTACACAGGTAGGGACATGTTATCTTCTTCATGCTTTCTCAGTCAATTTCTGTGGAACGGATTCATATGCATTAAGAAGGTCAAGCCACAGTAGAACTAGATCGCCCTTTCCTTCTTTAGCTTCTCTTAGAAGCTGCCATTATCGTGCCTATATGCCCCTAGAAATCTGGGATGCCTGCAATCCCAACCTTCTTTACTGTATTGTCTATGTAATTGCTAGCAACAAGATAATTCCTAAGCCCTTGCTGAAGAAGATATTATTCTCAGGGTCCAGCAAAGAAATCGTTTAGAACTGTTCTATCCCTTTAGAGTGTTCTTCTTTAGGAATCTAGACAGGATTGGTGGACCTCCACTGTTTTGCAACTCTACCTCACCTCTGTATTCCTCTTAATATTTTAGGAACATTCAGACATCGCTTATAGATACTATAGGACACACCACCGTGTCTTGCAGTCGACGATGATCTAATTGCCAATATGAACTCCTTTCATTATTTCAAGGTCAGTATCCACAAGTCGAAAACAGTTTTTAGTGGTTCCGGCTGTACTATTATAGTATTTTCTCCTAGATTCTTTTCTCTATCTTGATCACAGTCTCTTCCGTAGGAAGAATTATAGTCATCCACAGAAAGACTGTTTCGCTGCATCACAGATCATCAGCGTCGCTCGATATGCGATTGCTTCAAGCTGGGATCGAAATTTTCACCATTATCAGCACGAGAAATTTTGAAATTTTCAAACATTACATACACATTATCGGTTACTAGAGTTATCAATTCGTAGCAAATAACTTTCAGTGTTAATTAGTAGCAGCCGATAAATTCCCTTTCTTCCAAAGTGCTCAACCTACGAGAGTGGTCGTGTATAGTCATAAACATTCTGTTTCGCTTTATCACAGCTCATCAGTGTGGCTAGACAGGCTATTGATTCAAGCCGGGATTGAAACATGACTGACTTGGAGTCGGAATCTCTCACCTTTATGCTATGAGCACACAGCGGAGAAATAGAATTTTCACACATTATGTACGACATGTATGCATTACCGGCTACTACAGTGCTGCAATCATAGCTAAGATCTTTCAGCGTTAATTATTACCAACCGACAAATTCCCTTTCTTCCAAAGTGCTCAACCTATGAAATGGGATGTGTATCGTCACACACACACACACACACACACAGAGAGAGAGAGAGAGAGAGAGAGAGAGAGAGAAAGAGAAAGAGAGAGAGAGAAAGAGAAAGAGAGAGAGAGAAAGACTCTTACACACGCAGATAGACACACTTACACACACAAACACATTCACACACACATCATGGAGCATAGAACATCAACATTTGCGAATAGGTCATTCCCTTCATTATAAAACCAATTTCTAATGCAGTTCTCTCACATTATACTAGTTCCACTAAAATACTACTACTACTAGCAATAACATGTTTATATAGAATATTTATGATATGAACCAAATTACTGAAATTCTCTTCAGATCTTCAGTATATTTCAATATTTTCCCTGAATCCATATGTATTGGAACTAATGGGGTTTCCTTGATGCCCACCTTTTATTTTTTCTCAAACGCTTTGTAAAATCTCTTGAGATTGTTTCCAGATTATCGGTGATTCAAGGCACGATCGTCTTTAACAATCTTCGCAACTTTCGGGCTCTGTATTCATATCGATCTCTTATCACGTTTTGTAGCCAGCTGCGACAGTAACACACGTTATTTTAGCAAAAGAAATTTTCGCATTTTTTTTTATTTGTAACAAGTATTTTTTTTTCCCTTGATGTCAGTTGATCTTTCTCTTTCTGCTTGATATGAAAATAGCTTCAGGTCACAAAATACTCGCAGAGTAAACTAATAACAGTAAGAGTGTTTTGATGTCACTATTGAGGTAATTACATTTTGTGAGAATCAATTTATTGGTACATGCTATTTATTTACTGTGATTTAATTATGGTTGAATAAATATGAGCTGAAATCATAAGATTAACAAGTCGTGATAGAAACATTTAATTTAATAACAGAACAGAAAAAAAGGAACAAAAAAATACGATTTTCTTTTCCTCGCTATAAAACATGTTTTACTTAATATTGACAAATTAGGGAAGTCGATTATCAGATCTATCGCATAGTTTTCCTGGTAAAAATTCTGTAGCGATATTACTGTCGGCCAATATCGTGTGAAATGGAAATACCTGACCTGTCACAAAAAATTGTTTCAGGCATTTATTTGCCCTGATGATCATCAGTTAAGTGAAGTTGGCCCAAACAAGGACCATGGAAACAATCATGAAAACTTTTTACTTTTTTAGACAAAGAAATATATCTCTATAAGACAGTGGTCACGACTAAAAAAACTGAGGACTCTCGGAGAGTGACGAGAACAAGCTATCAAGCAACGCGAAAAGGAAAATACAGTCGTTAAACTGTTGTTCACTCTCTCACCTCTCTCCATGTCTGCTTCGTTCGTCTATTGCAGTAAGTTGCAAGCTGAATTAAAAAAGTATGTTTACTGCTATGATAGTCGCATGGTTTTATTTCGTGGGTGACAATGTATTCAAAGAGTTACTTTGTCGGCCACAAAACTCTGAGTGGAAGAAGTAGCGCCCTGAGAACTGTAGCGTTACAGCTTAGACCGGACACCAGGTTTCTGATCTGAGCAGTAAAGCTAAAGGTATTCGGTCCGTGAATACTAAATGTCTCCTTGTAGGAAAACGAATAATACTATACATTTTATATTGGGCACAAATAACTGAACACTTGTCTGATAGTATCTTTTTTTAAAAAAATAATTTTTGAAAATGTGTTTCTCTATCTACACGATAGAAAAAACACATTTTCTTCATTACAGTTAAGTCTTAATAAGCAACAGTAGAGAAAAAAGATATCTAATAATTAAATATAGAATAACAGACAAGTACTAGTGATAAATTCCATGTCTTCTGTTCGCAAAAAAAAAAAAACAGGAGAAAGTTGATTAAGATAAATGGTCTCTCACACTACTTCATACACGAGGACTCATTACAGGATATTGAGTTATGAAAAGCGATAAAAAGCAAGTTACGTATGTAGAAAAATCCGAAAAACAGAGGTTTTTTTCATTAAAATGCTTCAGAGGCACATTCGCGCTACTCATGATAGCCCAATAATCAGGTGTCGAAAAGAATAAAACAAAACTGATAAAACAAATTTAAAAAAAAATATGGTGGAAAAAGGGAATTAGCTATAACTTCTATTTTTAGAGATTTGAAAGTTGACTTGAGTAAACTAATCAATACACACACACACACACACACACACACACACACATATATATATATATATATATATATATATAGTTGGACTGATGTGAGTTTGTTAAATCTATCTCTGATATTGAGCGCTTTCAAACAAGTACCGCACATAATATATAAATAATATATATAATATATTGCACATATATATTTCTATACATACACCCTTTCTTATATATATATATATATATATATATATATATATATATATATGAGATAGCGATATATATTTTTATATATCGACAACAGTATTAAAGATGTTTTAAGAATACTGGAAAAAACTTTTTGTGACACGTTCCATCCATACGACGTCATCGGACTTGGTTTGTTGGCGTGGCTGGGCAACACATACGCATGAACGAGAGTCGCTGGAATTTTCAAAATATTTTGAAAGAAGGAAATTACTGGAAAGTAATTGAAACTCACCTGAAGCGAGCTGAATGTGTAATGCTCCTCATGCCAATGACACTTCCACCGAGCTTCTCTACGGCATATGACTTCACTGAATTTTGATGTGTTCCTCTCGAATTTATATTTAAACTGGGGTCATCAGGAGAGAATGTGCACTCTTTCAGGGCCTTCCTCTCAACGGTTTCAGTTGCACACCGGCCCCCTCACTGATGTGAGGCCCCATTTTAACGATATACATGTGTTGTAGATAAACTAGTTCAAATGTGTAACGGCGAAATTAAATTTACGGAAATTCTGAAAAACGGCAAACCTCGCGTCCTGAGAATGTAACGTGAACCTCATTACGCATTCACGATCAGTCATGTCACGCGTTCATGTTCGCTGAAACACTCCACGGAGTATTTCATTTTTTCCATATCCACATAGAACTATTCTCACTTACTTCTATTAGGCGTTTTATACTTTGGGCCCTATTACGCCCTTTGATTCCAATTTGGCCCCGAAATTGGTAAAGAGTGCCTGAAACGAAACCCCTTGCTCCACTCCAATTTCCAATGCTCTAACAATTGCATTATACTCCTCCTTTATGAGCTCTTATTTTAGATTTTCAGATTTATTAGTTTTATAATCGTGGCTTTGTTCCATCCGACATTCATATGTTACTGTTAATTCAACCAGGATGATTTTATAGTTCACCATTGACAGAAGAACAATATCTGGTCGCAGACCTTGATATTATTTTGGGGTAATCATTACGCCAACCAAGAAGGTCTGCAGATACCTCCCAGATGCCACCAGGACTAAGGAGATTTTTTTCCGGATATAGCATGACATTTTCTTGTTTGTTTAGAACCGACATATCTTTTTCCTTCTGCAACAAATTTCTGGGCTGAATTAGATGACTCAGACTTCATATCATATAAAGAATTTTTTGAAAAAACTTTTTGCAATCTAGCCAAATTTATCAATATTATTTTTTTTCTTTTCCTTTTCATCATCATTGTTTTTAAATATACCATATTGCGATGACAGAAAAAAAAACTACCAAGAATGGTTAAACTTTGTAAGAAGTTTATTTATCTCAGTAACGAAACCGACCACACCCTTTTCCATTTTATCTTAGAAATTACTCATATATGCGATGGATAAATTTTCATCTAAATTCAGCAAAAATGAAAATAGCTAAATAATGATTTTTTAACAGATATTATTACTAAAATTATACAAACATTATCTTCAAATACTAAAGAATAAATTTATTCAATAAAATCGCCATTGACTTCAACCACGGTTCGCAGACAACTTCAAAATCTCCTGCATTTGTTTTGGGCGGTGTCCTTTTTAATTTGGTGAATGCTGACCTAATCCTTGCCTTCGGTTCATTTTTAGTGGTATGAGAAGTTTTCTTAATATCCCGTTCAACTGCGCTCTAACCAAGAGGATTGCATCTTGGGGAGATAGTTGACCAGGTGTAAGGTGTGATGTGGTCACAGAAATTGTCTGACAGTCATGACAGGGTACTTCTACTTGTATGGCATGGTGCAGAGTCATTGTTGCCAGACATACGGTCTTCCAGCAGTCACTATCTTGTACCAGAGCAACATTACTTCCTCAAAGCACATGATGTAGGCCACCGAGTTGCATCTGAGGCCCTGCGGCATAAATTAGCCATCACTAGTGATCACTCCAAACACTATGATGTTGACTGTATATGTCATTTGACTCTTTCCAAATCCTCGGCACCGTTCTGAGACTGCCACCCAAACACGCATAAATGTTTCTATTGGAGATTCAAGAACAAATCCCAACCCGTACAGTACGCAGTTTTAGAAATATCTGGCGTAGTCAATTGCATGATGCTGCTCTTTTTTACACAGACGGTGTCCAACTGAACTTAATATACTGTGCAGTCGACAAAATCAACAAATTAAAAATATAAAATGACGAAAATTTACCCATCTCTCTCTGTATATATTCGTATTTAATCATACATATATCAATGTAAAAGAATATTGTCGGAAGCTAACCATCCAAGACTGACCTATGTCTCCTGGTTTAAGACATTTCTTCCTTCTCATGAGGCTATATATGAAGACATTATTGTCAAAGAAAGCGCCTGTGGTCGTTAGTACAAAGTAGTCACCCAGCATCCATTACAAGCTGAAACAATGCCTCAGTGGAAAGAGGGCAACTGGGATTCGGTTGCACAATACAACCAACCCGACTCGGTCGTGCAATGTGTTATGGGAGAACCTAAGAAAAATCTTTAAATTATGAATGACAAACCGCAATGGTGGCCTGCTCGCGCAAATGAGAAACGAAGAGAAAGAAATACATTGTATTTCATCGAAATGACAAACAGTCTTTTCTATTAAAAACTGAGATTTCTTTTCCTACTTTCTTTTCTACCTATTTATAACATCGTTGCCGTCTCACGCTGGCACATGTAAAAAAAAAAAAAAATGAAATTCCTCCGTATAATAAAAAAAGGCTGCTGACAGTTATCCCACGTGACATCTTCTGCAGACGATACCGGCGTCGATTTTCCCTGTTGAATGCTTTCATAACAACGGCGGTACGATTGACGATAGCTTTCCCAACAGAATGATTTGAATACGAGAGCAATGGGCTAGTTAACGACAGCTGTTCCGATCGATGGTTTTGTAGACAGAGATGGCGCATTTCTTAGAGTTACAATAATATACACAAAACGTACGAGGATACAAACGTAAAGATATATGTGAAATCAGTCCTTACACGTTAGACAGATATGGGAAATCAACTTGTTGTACAGTAATCCGTAAGCCAACGACACGTATATATCTTATAGTAACACAGTTTTGCTTCTAACACTGATATAAATAATTTTTCTTTTAGGTGTTAGAAGTAATTTACAAATAAGGCTTTTTGTTCAAAAACACGTCAAGTCACAGAGAAAAAACACAGTGACTGATGAAGAAGGTTAAGTGAAAAATTCCCAGAACGCTCCCAATTTGATATCTGCACATCTGGAAAATTCATAAAACAAACAAAGCTACGAAAATAGATAAATATATGAAATTAGAGAATTACCTATGCTTGTTGCCTTCTACCCCATTGAACTATACGAAGTTAAGTGGTCTACAGAGATAATTTTTGCACACACGGTAATAACCTGATCTAAACATCATTATTTTTTTAGGCCGGTGAAATATAAAAAATCTACAAAAATGAATCAATACAATTTCTTGAAACTACTGTTTTCACGTTGATTATTGTATGCTGTTATGAAGACTAACATTTCGGCCAAATACCATGTGGTCATCTTCAGGTGCCATTGTTTGCTGATATAGGGTATCTTTTGATTATTTGATGCCTGTGCGGTCACTACCTGATCTGAATAAAATAAATGTCTGAATCCATTTTTTGTGATAGGTCGAGTTATTTGACTGACATCACTACACCAGACAATTAGAGATCAAAAAGACTCTCAGAGCAACAGAAAACTCGCTCTACAGACGGATGATGCGAATAGAAAAGACAAAACACATGAGCAACGAGGAAGTTTTCAAAATGAAAACTAAAAAAATATTTTTAAACGAAGACATTTTGACATTTCTAGGGCGCATTCAATTTCCTTGTATTTATCAAAAAAACAGGATCTAGACCTTTATTCATGTTTCTAGTTTTTATTTTGGTGGTGCTGAATTCATTTTTCTACTTAAAAGAAATCTAAATATGAAAAATTCAAAATGATGGCTCTTTACTCCAAATCAAAGTTTCTAGATCTAAAAACCTTATCATTTTTTATTCAGAAATAAGAACTTTTTTTTTAATCGTAATGTTAAATAAAAGCAACATTAATACATTTTCAAAATAGTACTGAAAATCATTCTGGAGTTCAAGAACAGCAAATGTCTGCCTGATTTTATTTTGCCTCCCACCCCCGTGTTATTTGCGGTATGGAACTGAAGCAATGAAATTTGCAAACATTTTGGAATGCACTGTTGAATAGAAAGAAGTATATCCTGTTGCAAACTAAATAATTCAAACGCTCCAAGGTAAAAACAAAATGCATTTATGCGTCAGAAATGCCACTCACTTGAATTGTGCCCTGCTGATTATCGACCTTTGATGCATATCCGTAACCGCAGGTTCAAACCAATACAGATATAGTCGAAAAAGCTTTACCGGCATTTTTCTGTTTTCGATGACACTAGTTTTAATTTTGATATTACCTGCAGAATTAGTGAACACATGATTTTAAAAAAATACATCAATAACATCTATAATATTAGTCACTGAAAACTTGAGTTAATTATAGAAAATACTTAGATAAATGAAGGAAAGAAATACTCATTATTTCATTGCCAAATATAACAGAGGTAACAAGCAAAAGCTGCAGACGTTTTATGCAAAAATGAATAATGCAGTACAAAAAACCAAAAAATTTCAGATAAACTTTTTAACCTCATTATTAATTTGAAAAATTTAGCCAACCTATCAGACGGTGCATTGCTTCCTGACAAATCTACGTGTATTTTTGATTCGCTGCAGGTCTGCCTAACACGTGCGAGTTTTTCAAAATGGCGAATTGCTACGAACGCCCACACTAAAATTTGACTGAACGTCATAACTATGGAAGTTAATAGCGAAACATCTCAAACGTACTAAAACAACCCATCATACTATTAGTTTGTCCCAAAAGTTCGTAAACACTTGCAAAAAATTGAAATTTTACTCGCCAAGTAATAACAAACACAACAAAAATTATTCCTCAAAATAAAGACCATCATTTTCCAAGACTTTCTGCCATCGATCTGCAAGCTTTCGGATCTGGTGAAAGTACCATTCAGCCGGCTTCGAATCAGAGAATTCTTGACACGCTTCCTCGACTTCATCAAACGAGTCGAATCGGTGGCCCTTCAGAAAGTGTTGCATTGAGCGGAAAAGGCCGTAATCTGATGGAGCACAGTCAGGACTGTAGGCTGGATGTAGCAGAACCTCAACGCTGTCCAGCTCTTCAAACTTGTCTTTGCTCTTCCTGGCGGTGTGTGGCTTGGCATTGTCCTGCCGCATCAAAGCGCGCTTTCGGTTGATCAGAGCCGGGTACTTTTGCTTCAACTTTTCGTAGACCCGCTCCAGTTGCTGCCAGTAAAGTTCGGCACTGATGGCACAACCATTCGGAACCAACTCACAATGCACGATTCCTTCAAAGTTCCACCAAACGCACAACATGACTTTCTTGCCGAATCGATCTTGTTTTGGAACCGATGGTGTCTCTTGCCCTTTCTGAACCCATCGCTTGTCTCGATTGGGCTGGATTGTGTTACATAAAAATTCAATTTTTTGCAAGTGTTTACGAACTTTTGGGACAATCTAATATTATAGCCTTCATTCGAGAAATAGAAAGAATATGGTCTGAGGGGTATTTTTTAATTGACATAAAAAAATTAATCGACAGACAAGTTAAGCAACGTCAAACCTGGTCAGTATGTAGATGCGTGACTGTTTGTGTATAAAATGTACTGTAAGTTTAGTTGTTCGGCTGGTGTAATAAATAATGATTAACAATCGTTAATCACTAACGCGCAAATATCCTTAGAAATGATATGAATCAACCTCTTTCCCCATCTATGGGTAAATTAGTAATACTTATAACATTAAACTATTCTTATCACTAACATTTTTTGCGTAGAAAATATTTAGATTTCGACATTAAATAACCCTTCGGGATTGTTATGCCTCTAAACAAAAACAATGAAAAACATATGTGCGTTATCCTTTTAAGACCTGGGCGATCATGGCTCTCCACAATTTCATGTCAATCCTATAACCAAGATCTTTAGGGAGTTGCCTTCCTCTGTACTTTTAACATTTAATATATATCATGTGTGTGTAAAATCTTACATTCTTTCCTCAACAACATTTAAAATATTAAAGTTATGTATTCTTTTTTCATGTGATTAAGAATTTTGAGTACAAATGATTTACATATTTGGAGTATTATTTGTGACTTCACAAGATGGACATGAAAATAGATACTAATCAAATAGTTTCAGAGTCTACCGAAGTATTTAATATAAATGTGTATCTTAAATTAGGAAATCTGTTTCCAATGTTTTCAGTTTCAAAAAAAACGATTCATTTTATAATGATTATGAATTATTGCTTCGTTTGATAGTTTTATAATTTTACAATATCCAAATATTCACGTTACTCTAGAAATATTAGGGTTTGGATATCAAAGGCAATAAACGTATCAGCATCAAAACTCTATTAGTGAATGATTAGCTCTGGAACTGATCGTGACAATAGAAATATCAGTTATAAGCTACACGTAAAATACCTAAGTTATATCTGTGCTACGCATTCTAAGATAAAATGTTATTCTCCTGAGTGTAGCCGGCAAGACAAACATTGGATTCCAACCTTTGTTAGGACGGCCTATGGAAGCCAACATTTTGTTGCAAAGTAAAAGCATTTATAAAATAAACTAAGAATAAAATAAGTCTTTTCCTGATCTCATGTTTGTTAACGATTAACACTGATATTTACATGTACGGCAGGCAAACATTTGTAATCATCTGAAATACAATTTTTTGTCTGTGTGTTTTAATTGGACGGACTTAACGTTTATGTGAATCGGATAAGATCGTGTGTAGTTATACGAGAGCATGAGGAAAGAACAAGAATACAGGCGATAGAAAAGTGGAATCATTGCGAATACAACTTAGTTGTTTTTTTTATAATATTGAGAAAATATTTCTATTAGAGACGAATGGATTATTTATTTTTAATCATAAACAAGGAAAATAATCATCGTTAATTCATTCTTTTAAAAAAGAAATCAATAATTCTAATTCTCTCTTCGCTACAGAAAAAAAAATCTTTTGTTTATAAAAATATTTCCTTAATAATCGTCCAAAGAGTAGACATCAGTTAATCATAGGAAATACATCGACAATTCTTATATCGATATTTTCCTAACATATAACTATTGATTATTTTGAAGAATCTTAAAATCGAATATTGCCTAGAAGAGAAAAAAATAGTTCTTTTCATGATTAAGACTTTGAATATTTTTTTTAGAACAAACTTCCCTAAAAACCTTCCACAGCGTTGAAACTAACTGTTGAGCGGTCCTCCCCTTTTTACACAAATGGACTCACCCAGGATATACAAATACTACGGCTACGTGAAGACCCGAGAGAGCAAGACCGAAGTGTGAATGCTTGATGGTTTGAATGTGGCTTTATTTTCTTAGTCCCGCATCGATTTCGGCCGGTTAACTGATATTTCTGCCACATTCATAGTTTGTGGGGTTTTTTATTACTAACTCAGTTTTGTTTAGTTTTATTGTATATAATTAATTCATTTTGTAAATACTCATTTGGGATTTTTAAAAAGTTGTTATTTTATGACCCTCCCCCATGAACAATATTTGTAAATAAGGGGACTAGTTAGGACTTCATAGAGAAACTGAGGTATTATTGTGGACGTAGTAAGAAAGGTAGGAGTGAATGTGTTGTTCTGGTGATTTAATTTTTGTTGGTATGTTTGGGTCAGTGTCTGCGACTAGCTAAGTTTAGATTTAAGACAGATGAAGACCGTCATTCCCCATCCCCCTTTTGGCCTTGTGCCACATTTTGTATTTTTTAATGCAAATAAATATTAGCAAGACCGAAGTGTCAAGTCGAGTCCACAGTGACAGAGTAAAAGGTTGTAGGTAACCGGAAGAGTGGGGGTAACAGCGTTGTAGGAGTCACAATGAGCGAACACGTAGACTCAGTAAGAAGTCATACAGCGATAATTCAATACCAAAGACTGTATATATATATTTGCTACTAACACGTATTCCTGGAACTATTAACCTTCTTTACCAGTTTGTATTATTACGTTAATACATTATTTTCATATATTCATTCCTGCCGTTTGTTATTTATTGGTACCGGATTTCAACCCGGAATCCACAACATTTGAAAAGTAGAAAATGTATTTTTTTTATCTTTGGTTTATAACTAATATTTTTTATTAAATTCTCTCTTATCTCATTTATTGCTATTTATTGGTACCGGATTTCTCCTGTTAGTCCATGCGAAACGCATTCAGATATTCCGTGAGTGGATTAATTTCATAGATGAATAACTGTTGTTAGTCCAGTGATCCTTTTCTTTTGAACCTATTTGTCACCAGATGTCACTTAATTGGCTCGGAAATAGTCATGTCACGCAAAGAGATAATCATGACAATTGTTTGAAACCTTTTTTCAAGGAGAATAAGATTATCTGAATTCTTCATCATATAGAATTTATGCAGGTGGGTTTCTTTCCAAGACTCGCAAGCCAAAGAATAAAGAGAATTGACTATCATTATCACCATTTCCCCGGATTTTTTTTATTTTATTTTCGTATTTTGTACTTAGAACTCTTTCTTCTTATTTTATTTGTTATTCTCTCTCTATCAATAAAAATCGTTTTGCTGACTTTTAGAATAAGAAGACCCCCACTGGTCATCGACTTCACTGTATTAACCATACGATGCCCTACCTTATATATATATATATATATATATATATATATATATATATATATATATATATATATATATATATATATATAAGCCCTACCTTATATATATATATATATATATATATATATATATATATAAAGGTAGGGCATCGTATGGTTAATGCAGTGAAGTCGATGACCAGATATGTATAAATATATATCAGTTTTATTAAAAAAAGAATAATATATTACTACAATTAACCTTTTTTTCTTGCAATCATCCAAGCATTTTGAACAAGTGTTTATATATGTATATCTATAGTGATGGGAATTTTTTTTTCAAACACAAGCATTACTCTGAAAATAATAAAACAGATATTATATACACTAGAAATACACATATAAAAATCTACATATTCAGTTATTTTTTAAATCCTTGATAATGATAATAACAACCAAATATTAAAAATAAAAAAAATAAAAACGTGCTTGAAAATTCAAAATCATACATAATGGTATATATATATATATATATATATATATATATATATATATATATATATATATGAAGAAAAATATATACGGAAAAAACAAACAAAAATCCTTATATTCAATTATGCTGTTTTAATGTTAATATGTCAACGTCGGACATATTCATAAAAATATAATTAACATTATCAATTCAACATGACAAAACGATGGACATAAGAACATTAAAACAGCATAATTTCATATAAGGATTTTTGTTTGTTTTTTCCGTAAATATTTTTCTTCATACTGTCGGATATATATCCATATATTTGCTTACATATATATATATATATATATATATATATATATATATATATATATATATATATATATATATATATATATAGGGAACCATTTTGCCCTCCAAAAATATAGTTGACAAAAAGATCTGGAGACGTACTTATTGCGACTTTTTGGTTTCACGTTTTCTACTGAAATGAAACTGACTGATTATAGTGAATCAACTGATAAGTCTGCTGCCAAGAATGTTAGTAAGAATCCATCTTGCACATTTTTCATTCTATCATTTGTCATTACATTGAATATTACTGCCATATCAAGTCTTGTTCACGGCAGTTATATATATATATATATATATATATATATATATATATATATATATATATATATTAAGAAATGGACAAGGTCCGACAATTTATTTATTAAAGACATTTTTTTTTTTATGTTTAACGATGTTATTTTATAGATACAAGTATTTAAGCAAATGCTCTGTTTATGATATTCAGGCCGGTAAATGTTATTTAATACTGTTTATCATAAACAGAGCATTTAAATCTTGTATCTATAAATAACAACGTTAAACATAAAAAATGTCTTTAATAAATAAAATGTTTTATATCCATTTCTTAATATATGACGTCATTTGTTTACATTTGATACGCCAGAGCAGTTATGAATGTACGAGATTCATGGAAGATTGGAGTTTATAAGCAGTAAATTCGACCTTGTCTATCGAACGGTTCTTTGTAGCCTAGAGGTAAGGCACGTCAGCGTATATGACGGTTCCGTATAGGATGCAGGTTCGAATCCTGTCAAAGAACGAATATTTTCTATGAAAATTTTTCGGACATTCAGGCCGGTAAATGTTATTTAATACTGTTTATCATAAACCGAGCATTTGCTTAAATACTTGTATCTATAAAATAACAACGTTAAACATAAAAAAATGTCTTTTAATATATATATATATATATATATATATATATATATATATATATATATATATATATATATATATATATATATATATATATATATATATCTTGCTTTCTGCATTCTGTTGAGGTTTCTATCAGACTCGATGAATTAATTAAATATAATTATCAAATCCTCCTACTAATTACTATCTGTATTTAGCATCGCTTGAACCGGCTTCTAATGCTCCAGTTGGTAGCGGCTTGGTGAGAGTAGTCGTGGCTCCAGGGGGCAGAGTCCTATGGTTACAGAGAACTCAGTTGAGTTCCGCCACGGAATATGTGAGCGAGCGGCGTTAAGTTGAGTCTGATTTGGAATCTCTTCGTCACCGAGGCTCATTTGGAACAGTTGGTATGATGTTCGCTTGACAACCTGTCAGGGTTTCAATTCTCGGTAGTGGATGCGCACTGCTGATGAGTCCCAAATATAGGACGAAACGGCCGTCCAGTGCTTTCTGCATTCTGTTGAGGTTTCTATCAGACTCGATGAATGAATAAATATATATATATATATATATATATATATATATATATATATATATCTGGAGATGTTTGTCTGTAATGTTATCAATCTTGACTTGGAAACTCAACATCAGTAACGTTCTCACCACCGAGACGTGGCTTTCCGTCGTCTTTGAAATAAAAGTCTTAAGGATACTTGTTGTAAAGTTGTCTTCTTCTTCGTGTCCCGATCCCATGAATTAGATTGGCTATGGGGTCTCATCGTTTTACTGTTTGTACGGAAAAATTAACCGTAAAGTACTTCGAGATTTGGAACTTTCCTCTGATTTATTGCTTTCCTGCCACCTACACTCTTAGAAAAATTAAATACAACATCAGTCACCATTTTTCTCTAATTCTCTTCTTTCATGCTTTTTTCTCTTTACTAATGTCTTCTTTTTCGCTTTCATTTAGAGTAATCATTTTCGCGGCATTATCACTTTGTTTGCTGTGAAAGGATTTTAAAAAAAAAGTAAATGGACAGGAGGGGAACAGTCTTTACTTTCTACTTTGGATAGAGTCCAAAAGCGTCAGCAAGGCCTTGTGGGTGATGAATTGTTTTCCAACATAGAACTCATTTCTAAGAGACAAAACTTTACAAGGCTCTCGATAATCTATCGCTATTTCCATGGAACGTGTTCAAACGAAATACATTCCTTAGTTCCCTCAGTTCTAAATTCCACAGCGAAGGCTCGCCATGTCACGCATAATTGTAGCGAACCGCACTAATTCCATTCGTCTTCCCATTGTGAGAACAGCTTCTTCACACGAACCGTGACTTTGTAGAATTAGGTTCCAAGCGGATTCTACCCCAATCACTACAATCTGAACCTGTTCAAGTATAGGGTTATCACTCATCTTCCCAACATACCCTCATAAACCATGCATCTTACTTTGTGACCCCTTATTTACACTGTTTGCGTTGTTCGAACTGTTTTCTTATCTTTATTGTCACATTCACGACGTTTCGACCGTTGTATGGCCCGGCCTTATCCAGGTGATATTTGCATGAATTTCAAACCGAACCCTTTATTCAGTTCACAATTCATGGCTTTTGATATCTCAGTTAGAATTAATTCCCCTTGATAAATCTCCAAGTTTTTGTTCTCCCTACTGAGACTAGCGATTGAACTGACAACGTTTTGGGTAACCAACGCTTATATCAAACGTTGTGAATGAGGCAATAATGATGATGACAATAGTCCTAACAATATAAATAGTGTGAATATTAGAATAACACTTTGCATTCATCATGATACTGTCACTAATTTGGAAAGTACCATTATCTATCATATTAGCTAGAATCTAAAGTCCTAAACATAGCTTCTGCAGAAACCATGAGGAATCACCATATTATGTGTAAGCCTCTATATTTTCATTCTCTTTACATTCTGCTTGATGTGTATATATGTTATATTTTTCTCTGTGTGGGACACGTGTATATATTGTAGCGGACCGTGGCGGTGATGAGTATGTAGAAGAATACAATAAATTTTCTGCTAGCCGTTCCAACTACATGTGAAAGTTGGACTTTAATTAAGTCCAAAGAAAACAAAGAAATCAAACAAGACCGATAAATATATGTAAACAAATATATGTATTAATATCAAGTTTAAGGTTACATGCACATGGACATTTACATGGACAGAGTGTGTGTGGTGAATATTATGTGCGTGTGTTGTGGTGAGTATTCGTTCGCACATGTATTGTTCTTAGCGTGTTCCGAGAATTTGGGAAACGCTGTATCTGTGAGAGCTCACACCTGCGAGGTGGTATAAGGCTGAAAGCCTGAGGAAAAAAGAGGTCGAAGCGAAGGGTCAGCCAGTATTTATAGCCAGGGGAGAAAGACCCCTGGTGAAGTGTTAAGGAGATGAGGAGGAGCTAACTCCGACAATATGTATGTATATTTTTGTGTATGTCCTGACGGTATAAAAGTGTTTCTGGTAATAAATCATGTTTGTCATTCTTTTTCCTTTCAGGTATTCCGTTCCGTCTGTGGAATACGGTGTTATTATATCATAGGCATAATAAGGCCCCTAATAATAGAAATGGGTGAAAAAACCTTTCTTCCATAGCTCTCTTTCGTTATATCCGCTTCATTGAAAAGTATTGCAAACATTGTCTCGTAGAATTTAGTCTAGAGGTCGATATCTACTGTTAATAACATTCTTGAATATTTTTATTTCTGAAATGATTTTGACATTTTTCATCGTTTAAATTGTACTTTTACAATCAATGAGGAAAATTTCATTAACGTCATGCAGCAATAATCAAAATAAATAACAATGAAGTGAAAAAATATTTACATTTCTATTAGCAACTACATTGTTGCAATTATCACTTTGTTAACGGCAATTAGTCGATTTATGGAGAAAAATATCACATGTTAGAAAATGCCATTTATCTTATTTAACAAAATCCTAGCAACCATTTTCTAACAGTTCAACTGAATTAAATGAATTACATTCGATCAAATCATGTCTTATGTTTATGCAATGATTCAAAATTAATTTATTTTAAATTTTCAATCTAAATAAAAACATAATGTGAGTTGTGTTATTAATACAAAGGTTAAAAAAAAATATGCTTTTAGCGCGACCTACTTCTGTATCTAATTGAGGAAAAATAATAAAATATGTTTGATACGAAATAATTTTTTTTATATAAAGCGTCGTTTTCAATTAATGTCCATCATTTTATGTCAGAGTTGAAGTGTTCAATAAGCTTCTATTAAAATAGGAGAATGATAACCATTAAAGAATGTAATGAGCAACTGTCAATGTTGAAGTTGTAAATTATGAAATTCTTGAAATGAATACGTGATATAAATCTTGAAATCGGTTTCGAAAAAACATTCGAACAAAACAACGATGGTGACTTGATTGTTTTCTGTGTGTTCCCCAGGGATACCAACTCGACAGTCAAATTCTTTACACGGCGATGCTATCTTGTACCAGAAAAACAGGTTGAAGAAAGATGGGCTGGAATTATATATATTATTATTGCCGGTACTATTAATACTACTGCAACTACTGTTCAGGTAATAATAAAGTTGTTGTTTTTTGTTATTTACATATTAGCCTGCTTTTCCTGTCTTCTCTTTATCATTTATCGAAAGAATCACTGGAAAGTCCGTTAATCAGCTAGAAAGAGAAGAGGTTAAGATTGTTTTGTGTCTTCTCAAATGAGCAATTGTGCGAGGAAAATAATTCAGGCCTTCAGTAATGGTACCAGCATTCATAGTTTAGCTTCCATCTTCAATGTCCACTCCAATAATCATCAAGAGAAAGGTGAATAATTTTAAAAAAGAGGGAAGATTAGAGAGGAAAAGGTCAAAACATATAATAAAGCGAGAAAGGTCAGCTTTCGTTAAGGGTCCCAGATCCTAACTGATTTTGCTCGTTTTTGTCAAAGGAGGTGAACACTCAGTGGGGATCAGTTTACCTACACGAACACTGGCATCTCTACCCCCGTTAATTCTCTCTCTGTTTCTGTCTATATACCTGTTTGTTTCTCGATCTCTTTACATATATATGGTTTAACCTAAGCGGATCATCAGGGACTGCTCCGTGTTAGGTTTTCTGGCTCTTTAGGTTTAACTTAGGTTTGCTCTAATTAGCGTATCGAACACTTTATTTATTTAGTTAATTTTCTTACTCGTATCGTTTTTTTTTTTTACTCTGAACTTGAATGCTAGACGATTATTTTCGGCTAACGTTCATGTTTTCTGTCCTTTCTTTTTTTGTCCCATTTTTTCCCTTTGGTATTGGTTTTTTATTCACAAATCAAGGCAGATAAGGTTTTCCGGACGAGTACAATCTCTTATATTTATAAGATTACAACTATATATATATATATATATATATATATGGGTTAAATTTTGCCATATTTATTGTATATATGAAGTGGACACTGAGATAAGCACCCATAGCCTGAAAATTGCCTTTAAGCATGAAACAGACGTCAGTGCCCCATTTACATACACTGTATCGTTTATATTTAAACGATAAATATAGCATACCTAAAACTATCTTTTTGTCATATATATATATATATATATATATATATATATATATATATATATTTATCCGTCATTTTATCATCTCAGTTACGATAACATAAATGTCCTTCTTTTTTTTTTTGTTTTTGCCTACATCTAATTCATCAATCTAGTCTACCAATAATAATAATAATAAACTACTAAATATAAATGCAATAAATACTATTACAAATATAATTATCATCGGTAACATTTTCCATATTATCTGTTTTATGTTACCGTCTCTATTATACTAGGAAAAAAAATTTCTGTCTAAATGTGTGGCGGCAAAGTTTCATAGTATTTCACTACTTCCATTACAGACGGCATTTTTCGACACATTCTTCCACTAAACTTTCTTTTTATTTCTTTAAAAGAATATCTCATAAAAAATTGTTATGCTGGAGGTTTCCTCTATGCTGAAATCTTATTCAAGTATTTCTCTTTTGTCATCCTCTTTGCTTCAAGGAAGCCTTTTCTTGTAAATGTTGACGACGAGTATCGTCTGACATTTCGTAAGACAATACGTTTTTTGTACGCACAATGCATTATTGAAAGAGTTGATCTGACAGTTTCAAAGAAGTACTCAGTCGTCTGTCACATGTTTTGAATTTAATTGCAATAAAAAGACTTGGTGATATATTGCGGATATCATACTAGTGCCTATTCGTTCTCCCTGCAGGATATGAAAATTTATCATCAACTTGATACTGTCTGTTAGTTAAAATGGCTTGCTTTCTGCCTAGACAAAATATCTGTACTATTAGGAAAATAAACGTTTAACTTTATTCGTTTCCGTCATGACTTTAGCGATTATGACACTCGTATTTACATCTACTTTGGAGATCTTAGTAAATGTCATTTTTTATTTCTCCGAAATCCTGTTTTGTCATACATTTACACAAGTTAGTTAGGATGGTTGTCATCTCTTCTCCTTTGTCCCTCTTTCCTTCAATTTGACCTTTGAGTGTCAAATTATCCTACCCTCTCTCCTCATTATTTCTCTTAGAAATTTTAACTCTTTCTGATGTTATATATGAGTGAACTTTTAGTTTCTATTTGCTTTAAAACATTATCGTTGCTCACTTTTTGAGTCCATCGTATTCCCAACATACTTCTGAAGAATTAGATTTCTGTTGCTTCAGGTCTCTTCAACTTTGAGGAGATTGTACAGCATTTTCTGCCATATAGGATGACTGACATTACGTAAAATTTCAGTACTCGTTTTTAACGAAATTTTTTCTGTTTCTCAATAATTGCTTTGCTCTTAAAAGACACCATTCGTTATCCCAAATGCGCCCTCGGATTTTAGTGTCGCACCTTCCATCTTCTGTTAGAAAACTTCCCAGATATTTAAATGGTTGTACTTGTTTAATTTTGGTATCCCCAAATTGTAATTTGCTTATTGGGGTGTTCCTTTTGCTAACAACCATTCATTTTGTCTTCTTACAATTGGAGTTAATGCTTTCTTTCTTCACTCTGTAGGGTATATTGTAGTTTCCTTTCTGTATCTGCTGTAAACTCTGTGTCATCAATATATATATTACTATTCAGATTATCGCCACTAATACTGAATTCTGGTAGGATTTTTAATTGTTTCAGAATCACTCCAGTGCATAGGTTGAATAAGTCTATTGAGGAGATACATCCTTGTCGTATTATGCTTTCTATTTTTGTATACAGTGTAACCCGGATATAAGAGGCCAGGATATAAGAGAAACCCGGATATAAGAGATATTTTCTCTGGTCTCAAATTAGAGCCTGTGTTAATGTAAACAAAATAGACCAAACCCGGATATATATACTTCTTCTCCAGTCCCGACAACTCTCTTATATCCGGGGTAGACTGTACATTCTGGATTAATTCAATATCCTCCAAAAATATTTCTAAGTTAGCTAGCATTACAAAATTACTTAAACTGAATCTTATTAATATTACCTTGATGAACTTTAGTGAACATATATTTAAATATCTCTACACAAAGGGAAATTGATCATTGGCTAAACGAAAGTATATACAGTGTAACCCGAATATAAGAGAGTTGTTGGGACCGGAGAAGAAGTCTCTTATATCCGGGTTTCTCTCATATCTGGGTTTGGTCTATTTTATATACATTAACACAGGCTCTAATTTGGGACCAGAGAAAATATCTCTTATATCCGGGTTTCTTATATCCGGGTTACACTTTATTCCAGAATTTGGTTAAGTTTCTTGAAAATTACATAGGTTGGCTCACTAAGCATCTAGTAAGATTATTATCATATTATATATGAATTTCAGTGAGTCGAATCAAATTCAGAATGAATATCGCTATCGTAATGTCTTAGTTAATCAGTTCCTTGTATAAAAAGGCAGATTATTTTAATGTCGAGCTATTATCCTTCTTCTTTATGTGCGGTGTCTCCTCAGGACGTAGGCGATCATGGCTCGCCACACTGTGTTCTCTTTTGTAGCTTTTAATGAATTTTGTCTTATCATTATTTCACGTAAACACTGTTCCGCAATCTACCGAGTATTTTATGCGCTATTTTCCTCTGTGGCACTTGCCTTCAATCTGTTCTATGAGTATTAGATTTTAGAAGCCCCCTGTACTTCAGAAATTTAGTGAAATAGAAAGTAGTGCTCCGGATATATATTTCATCTGTCCTAATATTTATTGCATTTTTGCGACGTTTACGTGCTGGGAAAATCTTCTTTTGTTGTATTAGCAAAATAAATGATTACGTTGGAACCATCGTTTTTACATGTTTGGATCATTATATAGAAAAAAAGTTATTTATCGATCCGAGGCCAAGAACACAAGATGGGAGCTATTTGATGTCTACCATATTTAAATGATACCGACGTCAGTGTCCTTTTCGTTTTTAAATGTTCAAGGTGAGATAAAAATCACGCACCATAGGGAAAAGTTCTTAAAATTATAATTGCACATGCAAATTCTATTTACTAGTTATTTAATTGTTATATATACTGTTCAAAATGCCCTCCTTAAAAACATATTTCAATTTTATTCCTGTATGATCCATTAATTTTCTCATGTTAATACTCCATTTTACGACATTCATATTCAATACTTTCTTCAAGATCCTCAATATTACTAGAGTGCGTCTAAAAATACAAAAAAAAAGAAAATATGAAATCAATTAGAAATGTGATTAATTAACCCTTATACTACGAGACTTTTGCCTCACCCTGTATAAACACGGTTGTGTATCAAAAGATTGGAATGACCAATGTGCCATCATTACGTGGGTGTTTTTGTTATGGTAGTGGAGGGAGTGAGTGTCTCTGTGTGTGTTTCTATGTGCCATTGTTGTATGATTATTACAGAAGAGGTACGTTGGACATAAGATAAAACGTTCGAACGCGTGTCCGAACAGGCGCAAAGGAAGCCCTGAAACTAGCCACATCCGGGCTTTCTCCGTTAGTAGTAGAACAGCTTGCCATGTCCTGATACGAGCTTCTCCGCAAATTGTCAGTTGTCTCCTGCAGTTGATAACCCTCAATATCTTTTGAAGACGTTTCCTTGGCGCATTTTGTTCAGACGTTGAGTGGTGCCTACCGAGCTGTATTTTCTGAGGCCTCAGAAGACATTACGCCGTTTTATTTTGTTTCTTCCCCTCTCTGCCTGCTTTTTACTTCGTAATTCTTAACAGAACAATCGGTTAAGTCGTACATCAACCTCAATACAACATTGCCTTATTTTCCAACGCCAATTACATTGAAAATAATGTAAAAAGGATTAGCGATTATTTTTCTGTTTTAGTTGATTTTACAGAGAATTATAAAAGACTGCACTTCAAATTATTGGCATTTCATGATTTATCGATATGAAAACATTTACTGGTGCCTAAAGTTTTATTTTCTAAACGATAGCGTAATATACGCAGTTAGAATGGATGTCAGTTGGTTATGAACGTACATAATCAAAGAAACCTCTATTTTAAATTACTAGTTATATTATGAGTTTGAAGCTTTAAAATTGTATTGCTGATTTGAAGAATCAAATGAAAAGTTTAAGATCCCCAAGGCTTTCAATATTAAGGCGCCAGAGCAACTCGGAAAAGTGATCTGCGGGTACCAACGAACTGTGAAGAAATTCTTTGAAGGCCGAGAAGATTGGGCCTTGATGCAGGCGTAATAATAACAATTGAAAAAATTAATCACGCCGATTTCAGTGTCATGTTAAGAAAGAAAACGTAAGAAATACGTCTTCTAAAGGCTATGAATAGTTGAGGTATTTTGGCAGTGATAAAGATTCTGGTAATATGACATTAGTGACTGATCACATTTGAAAGACATTCATAAGGAAACTAGGAAGTATTTTTTCCAGAATAAAGGGTTAGCAATACTTCATTTGTTTTCACGAGTAAATATCATCTCAGATGCATTATGCTAGAAATCTGGAACAAAAGCTAGGTGACTGGCCTTAATATTTTAGAAACCAACAATGATGAAGCGGCTCGATAGGTTAGTGTGGCATGATAAAAAGTGAAGTACCGAGAAAATGACAAGTGCTGGATTCGGTAAAAAATCAAATTTATTTACTTTTAGAAAGCACACCTGAGACCATTTTTCTAGAAGCCAAATGCTTGGAGAAAGAATATTATGCCCTAAGATATTAGACAAAGTCATCTAAAGAAAACCCGAATAAAACGGATTTCACTGACCAACGTTTGGTGATTAAGACTGCTTGTTTGCCATGGGTTAACCTGATTGAAATGTTGTGGAACATTCGAAAGAGGAAGGATTACATTATTGGATAACCATATATCAGCAGATATGAAAATTGGGATATTTGAATGCTAAGCGGTTTGCCTCACACAAAGTAATGCAGCAGCTTGCATAATCGATAAAGGATGATTTTCGAAAAATGAAGTATACATTAACGTTCTTTTTATAACATTGTTTTCATTGGAATAACGCCGTCATCAATATAAACTTAGCAAAATTTTTGAAATTATATTTTTCAGTTCGGTAATCTGTTAATAATATATCATTTATAATATATTTTTTTGAAAATTTGATTAAATTCGTAAAACTGTTGCCATGTCGCTAGAGTGGCATGTAGAATTCTGGAATTTATATCAATTAATAGATGAACGTTTTCTAGACATTAGGAAACATTAAAAGTGGCTGTTAATATCATCATCACCAAGCTGACTTTGAATTCTAACCAGTTTAAATTAATTTTTGCATTCTCAAAGAAACTCCTTGCTTTGAAAGAAACTTCAGACAAATGAAAGTCGTATATATGAATAAGACGCTAGCAAGGATGTTTCAATATCCAAGAGAATCCTTGCTTTGAAAGTCAGTTGGATTCATGTGAATGCCTTATACACAATAGAGATGTAATTGAGGATGATTACATATGATAGTGACTGCTTGCTTTGAAAATTACTAAGTCTCAAGTGTATTTCTTATATACGATAGAGATGCAAGCGAGGATGCTTCAATATCAAAGAGACTCTTTGCTTTGAAAGTCAGTAGTACAAGTAAATGTCTTCTATACCCTCTCCATCAGACTTAACCTCTTCATGTCCACGGTCAGCAGGTATCAATTCTTCCCATACTCTGAATATACATTTCTTAAATTCCTCTCTGACGTTCTTTCTCTAATCTGTGGGGTTGTTAAGCATTGTATTATGTAATGGGCACGTGGCCAAGTGGTTAGAACGTTCGCATTCTGATAATGAGACCCGGGTTCGAGTATCATCATGGTCGATTTGTCAGGAGGAAGACTTCCATGGGCACGTGACCAAGAGGTTAGAATGTTCGCATTCTATGAAATGAGACCCTGGTTCGAATCTCACCATGTCAATTTCTCGGGATGGAGACCTTCTGACATTATTGGACTGGAGGGGTCGATCCCAGTGTGCGGCACCTTTGGAAAGTGCCAGAAAACCATACTAAAGTTTGACACAAGCCTTGTGAGTTAAAGTGGGTGCCGTCAATAGTTGTAATAGCACGAAGTCACAAGTCATCGTGGTCGAAGGCTTGAGTGTGCTGGCCTTGTTCAAACTGTTGATAACACGCTTTTTCCTAGAAACTGTAACTAAGGTCTATAAACAACAGTTTACAACAACAGTACAATCATACTTTGCGAAGTCATGCAATACCATCTGGTTTTGGACATAATTGGAAAACGTTAACCTTTCAACAATTCCAATTATATTACAATTACCTCGAGCTATGAAATAAAAGAACATTTTGGGAAATCTGTCATGGTTGACGCAATGTCCTGACATCTCTCCTATTGAATTAATATGGAAGGATTTGGATAGGAGAGTTTAAACAGTGAAAGTGAGCATTTGCAATACATGAAGAATTCTTGTGAAGGTCTGCCATCTACGTTTTTACAAAAACTGTTGCCAAAAATTTAAGAAGAATTAATTAAGGCTGGTGAGAGCTTTATTGCTGAGAGCAAAATATGTTGCTATTGTACGAAAATCCTTTAAGAGCTAATTGCTTACTCTTTGTCAAAATAAATCAAATTCACGTACTTACCGATATTTTATCTCATTTTAAGGTGTTCATTAAGAAATTCAGAGCAGCCCAAAACTTTTTCTGCAAATATATATATATATGCGATTATTGATTATTTTAGACGTTACCTGATATAATATGAGATTAAATGCATGGCAAAGCAGTACACAATGCTAAAAAACATATTTTGTGCAAAATAGGCATCTTCCTTCATTAAGCTACTGATTTACTGAGTATACCTCCATATACAGGGTGTAACAGGAAAGCTATCTAAATTGTACATCAGCAAAATTGTCCAATTGTTAGATTAACCTCTGAGCTGTTGTATCATTGAAATGATTAAAGATATCTGACTGGAGATATATAATATATGGGACACTACTTTGAACAATATATATATATATATATATATATATATAAATATATATATATATATATATATATATGAGAATGAGAATTACAAAAAGGAAAACTTACCTTAGTGTTATACCATAATACCCATTCTATTGTAATAGAATCTCCCACAGATAATAAGTAATAGTAGCAGTCGCCAGTGGGGCTCAGTGGTGTTGAGTGAGTCAGTCGATGTCGGACATTGAAGTATCAACCATTGCAACTAGATTGTTGCGTCATTAACTCTTATTTCAAGTTCCTAACGTTTTGTACGTCGAACCTAATTTAGGACAACTTATTGAAATGCAAGGCTCCACTGTGAAAACTACTCTACAACACTTAGTCGATGCGTTTCGACCTTTGGCGGACAAAGGAAACGATAAAATCCCTCGGAATACGAAACGCGTCACTAGGTTAGTTTCCTTTTTGTCTTTTATACATATTGTTCTTTTTTATTTATATATATATATATTATATATATATATATATATATATATATATATATATATATATATATATATATATATATATATATATATAATATATATATATATATATATATATATTCGAACTATATATATATTCGAACTCGCTCTGAATTCTTAATCCAAGCCGCTATCCATTACTCCACCTCTATCTCTCTCTATATATATATATATATATATATATATATATATATATTCCTCTCCCTCCAGCTATGGGTAAAATAGCAGGACAGACTGGGTCCTATAGCCTTGGATGGCAACTGGTCTAGGAGAAGGTCAACTATGTATTCAAAACCTGCGGAGGGTCGTTTGGGAACCTCGGTGCACCAGGTCTCTGTATTCGTCCCTTCAAAAAGTGTGGATAGTCCTGCCGAAGCCTTCACCACTATAATCAAATCTCATGTGCAGGTGTCGGGCTGTCGGTTTCCTGGAAACTGATCTGCTTGACGCTTTTAAGTCGAATCTCGACGGGAGAGTCGACTACATATATATATATATATATATATATATATATATATATATATATATATATATATATATATATCCTTTAAATTCCTTGATTAATATAGGGGCAAGCCAGTTTTTAAGTGAGTAGGTTGTTAGCCTACTGCACAAGCCCCAATCTGGATGATCAGGTTTGAATTCATAGTTTTCTTTCTCCTATACCAGTTGCCACCCAAGGTTATAGAATCCAGTCTCTCCAGCTATTTAACAATAACTGTGAGGGAGGAGAGCAATAAGAACGTATAATTACTCTCCAATCTTGATAGAAGTTTCGTGGTGAAATGGATCATAAACGAAAATGACATGGTCATCATTCATTAATTATAATTAATGATCGAAAGCTCATGAAGGATTCAAATTCAAATGGAAACGTAAATAGCGGTATTTCTTTCTAATTTATAATATCAATTATGACTCCTCTTCAAACTGATACACATCAAGAGTTGCTCCACCTTTGGCAATGACATCATCAATCCTCTCTGTAAATGCTTCACATGTTTTTTTAAGGAATTCGTCATCAATGATTTCCACATTTGTATTATAGATAAATGTTTTAGAGCTTGCAGTTTACTGTGGACATCTCTCAAACTTATCTGGCCAGTTCATTCCATATGCTGAAATCTAAGGGGTTCAAATCAGGTGATGAAGGAGGCCAAGTTTCCTTATCCCAAAACATGTTCAAGAATTCATCCCTGTGGAATCTTAGAGTCACTGCGCACTGGTAACATGGTGCTCCATCCTGCTGAAATCTAAATTTGACGGCCTTATTGATCTTGTTTGGGCTTCAATTGTCCCTGGCATCAGGATATTAAGAAAGAATCCAGGTATTTACCTTTAAAAAAAAAAACTCACCTTAACGAAACCTTTCAGTTTCTCATCCTTCTCAACTATGGCATCAGAGGTCACGCAAGCAAACTTCGAATTTAAAAATGACATTCATGTTTCTCTCGTTAGGAACTGAAACCAGTATGGTCATTGAGACTGTTTGCGTACGCATTCTGTGTAATGTTCTTCTCATCTGGGTAGAAGATTATTCCAGGAGGATTTTCCAACTTATTCAAGAGGATCTTCGCCCTCTCTAACATTCTAATGCTGTCCTGGAATAACATGGTGCCTCACAGGTTTCACTAATGATTTTAATTTTTTCACTGATCGTTGCCCTGCATAGCCGAAACGTATCTCTCACGTGTCAAACGTCTTATGAATTGAGTTGGATCTTTTCTAATTGATCTCTTTAGTTCTAAGTTGAAATGATGATCCGTATTTTTGTTTTGACCTCCTGATCCAGTTTTCCTCTCTACTATTCACTCTCTATTAAACTTACTCACCGTCTGCTTGACGGTTCTTGAATGGTATTTGAACGTGGAAGACAGAGAATATATGCTGGTACCATTAATGAAGGTTTGAATGATCTAATTCCTCTCACTATTGCTCACTTAGAAAGACAGTGGCTCTGACAGAAAACGATTTTAACCTGTTCTCTTTCGAGCTAACTCAAATAGTTTTTTAGTGATTCTTACAACAAATAGTGTCAAGATGGTTAAACGTCTTCTCTGAAAAACAGGAAAAGAGAATGTCAATTAGTTTAGTGTTTTCTTTTAGATAATAAAAATTTTGTTGGATGGATATTCATGCTGTTACAAGATTTGGACAATTTCGCAGTTACATCCGTTATTCTATCCGGAAAAAAACTGATAATTGTCTCAAGATAAATACAGAAAGTTCTTGTATGTTTTAGTGGTTCATTTCACTACCAAGGAAATTTAAACTAAAAAGTAGATTCATTCAAATCAATGGTCCTTCACACACTACATAGCTTTCTAATGATCTCATTGTCAACAAAACGCTCAAGGACATCAAATTAAATTAACAATCTCAACTTCTCAAATAGAAAACTTGTGATTCATTTTAACATATATCAAAGTGGATAACAATATTCACGTAAAGATCCAAGGGAAGCAATAAAACTACACTGTTAAAGATGAAACCGTAGAAAGGTTAAGAAAATGAACGATGAAGATTGTAGATATCTGCTTATATTTCTGAGATGACGTACTGTAAATATTTATACTATTTACATTGTTAGGACCATTATTCTCACCTTTGTTGGAATATTCATGACGTTTTGGCCGTTGTACGCTCCGGCCTTCTTCAGCTGTTTAGAATGTTGAACCGGACTCATTATTTCATTCACTGAGGTAGATTTGTCTAGGTCCACGTGCCATGCCACTTACGGATATCACAGTATTAGTTATTTCCATTTAACTCAACTTTTAAGTTATTATTTACCTCTAACGTAGCCATGTATGGAAATCACAACTCATTGGTCAAGTCACTGAATTACATCAAACAACGCTTTTATCAACTGCGTCATGTTTTGCTTTTATCCATTGAGCTCTCTGGACGTAATAAGTGGGTCGGTTCGAAATTCTAATTAGGTAAAGAAGGTTGGAGCGTACAATGGCCAAAACAACTTAAATATGCGAACAACGATTAGAATAACAGTCGGAACAATGTAAATGGCGTAAATGAAGATTATAGAATAGTGAAATAATGATTTATTCAGGTAAATGTGATAAAGTAATAATTAAATAAATGTTTCTCAGACCTTTATCTTTTGGACTTATTAAAGGGTAGCACGAATCTTCGTGAATAATTAATAAAAATTGTAGTTTGATTGCGGATGTCTTGGGTGACATTTTCTCCCATAATGTATTGTCGATCCTACTTATTTGAAAATTAAAACGAGTGAAAGGAAATGCAAGTAATGGGAACAAAGTAACTTAACAATATCGACAGCTGTAACTATCTGCAATACACAGATAAAAATATATGGCTCCAGGTGTGTCAGCATAGACGGTTACTAATTGTTTACTTACAACATGACGACGGGGACGCTTGGCTCGTGCCAGACCTAAACTTAGGCCACAACACATATCTCCAACCGTGTGTAGAAAGAGTCTTCTGGAGTATTAAATGGTTTCATTTGACCTCAGTGAGGAGACGAGAGTCTGTCTTTACGTAAGCGTCGACGATTTTTCCCGAAAACAGAGAAATCTAGTCTGTAACTTTCAACATATGAAATACGAAACTAATAGAATTTAATCATCGACTAGCTGTCCCCAAATTTTCTACCTTCTTCGAAGTGGCTCCCTGTTTAGAACGTCTCATATCTAAACCGAGGAATGTAGTTCACCTGAAACTCTATTATGAAAAAAACGATAGAGTAACGGGAGTATGTGGGAAAGAAGTCATGAAGTGGAAAACAATTATCCCCAAAGCGAGATCAGTTATCTGTAACCCAGCTATATTAGAGGTGCGTTTAATATTGAACACTCTGAAACATATACGAGGCACATTCAAGAAGTTTTGAGATATTTCCTGACGTGGCAATTATAACAGAATTATTGTTGTTTTAGAATCTAATTACTATACATCTAATAAGTTGAAATTAATTTTTCTTATTCCAGATTGAAGGAGACGGTCGTAAAAGCCCTGTTAACACACCCTTCTAGACACTGCTTCTCACAGCGGGCAAGTATGCAGAATGCATTCAAGACGCGAAGACAATTTGGAAGCTCGCTATATAATAATTTTCTTTGTCAAACTGGTGAAAATGCTACAGAAACGTTTAAATGATCCAGGTTGCATAGCAGTTAATTTGTATTATTTCCACTGGCACAAGATGTTCATGGACGGTATAGAGCAAGTGACGGACGATGAGCGTGGAAAACAATGTGGACATGAACGTCAAACAATCAGAGATGGTCGAGAAAATTTGCAGTTTTCTGGATGAAGATAATCATGTTTCTCTAAATATAATAAGGATGCAGATTGGAATTGGTATGAAAATTGTATATATAATTATTCGTGGAGAGCTGAACATGCTCTTAATTTGTGAAAAGTTTCTTCAGTGACGAACAGAAGGAAAGACGTGTTTATGAAAGTAGGAAGATGGTTGATAGTTCTGAAAATTGTCTGTCATCCTCCCTCCCTACCACCCGGACGTTGCGCCCTGGCACTTTTGTTTGTTGCTCAAACTGAAGAAGAATTTCAAGAGCAGTCGCTTTGAAGACAAGAAGAAGAAGAAGAAGAAGAAGGGGGCTGTGACATGGGTCATGAACACCTTAACTTTAGATGACATCCAGGGGATCTTCGCGGAGGGGATAGCGTGCTATAACAAGTGAATTGTAGTCAGATGATCCTACTATTCTGCTTTTTGAATTTAATAAATGTCTCCTTAAATGTCTAGAAACTTCTGAAATGAACTTCGTATTTATACTGTTGTCTCTCCATTCTCGTCGGTGTAAATATTAGTGTTGTGACCAAGTAAATGGTCAAAGAAATAACAAACAAGTGTTGCAGATATATCATGTATTAAACAGTAAGTACAACAGAAGACTGTTACACCACTAGTAAGTGTGTGTCGGTTGACCCAGCGTTCAATGTATTCAACTATTCCCCCCCCCAAGGCTTTCTCTCTTAATAATCTTATAGTAGGCGGAAGAGTTCAACATAGAATTGGTAGAGGGAGGAAACCTCAACAATTAACTATTGTTAATATAACACTTATGGACGAATTATATATATTCAACAGAAATCGCCGATATAAAAAGGAATCATTTACTATGAGATGTAACGTGCCAATTTGAATATTCAAATTCATTGATTGGCATTCTACAGCATATCAAGCTTATGTAAAGCCGGGAAATATTTTTATATTATTGTAAGAACTTTTTGAAATTAATCACTATTTATCGATACAGGGCCTACTAATTAACCCATATTTATGGGTGGAGAGATGGATTCATACCTCGCTTAATTGTATTTGCGCTTATGTGAATGTAACGAACGCGGCTGTAATTGGAACTCTGGTCTCTGATTTTACATTTCGAGCCGCACATCCAAGCTTACAGCATCTGGTATTAACAAGCTCTCACCCATGTAAGTACTGAACAGGCTCGACATTGGTGATCGTACGGGAACCTAAGTTTCAACGTGATACGGATGTAAAATTATTAAAATGCGCCCCGTACATACAAGGAATATTAATTACATGCAGCATCTGATTGGTCATAAAAGCAATCATCAAAGACGAATAATCGTTTTGGCCCGATTAGCAAAACTAGATAGCTATATAAAATGTTGAAATTATTGATCCACACAGAGATAAGCCGACCTCGATGCTTAAGTGTTTCAATGAAGAACATCTATTTAATTATCAATTGAACGACGATAAAAATTTGCCTGGACGTGTATGAAAATCGGATAAAAACGGTATAAAGTTATTATTAAAGTTGTTGTTATATGCTTATTTTCAGTTTAATTATTTAAAAAAATGAAAACTATAAAAATAACACTTTAAATCATTTACATTATAAAAAGTGAGAGAAAAAAAGATGTTAGGCTTCTGGATGAAATATTAACGGTATGGAAATCGTTAAAGCAATGAATGTAAAATGAAGTTGTCACTATTTTTCGCCTCTTTCATCTTTGATATTCTTTGTTTTTTTATTTATTTTGTTTTACGGCATATTAACCTCAACGGGTTATTTAATGCCGACAAGATTTTACAATAGATTCGTATGGCTATAATATATATCTTTATAAAGAAACTTTGTAATTTCGATTTCGTTGGTACACTTTTGTAAACATCGTTGTTGTCTAGAATCTGGTTTGATTGATGTATTCATTTCAGATTCACGTTTTGTAGAGAAATTGATTTTGATATTTTCATTTGGATTACAAATTCTGGTAGAATCGTACTGTATTGAGAAATTATGTCATCCAAATTTACTTTCTCGAACAGCTCATACATATTTTTTTATATTATGATATTTTTGTCGTGAGAGAGCAAGATATGAGCAATCTATTAATATATGTTTAATAGTATATGCTGTTTTAGATGCTTGCCATACTGGTTTATCTTTTTTAGTAAGAGGGTTATTATCGTCTGGCTAATGCGTAGGTGGGCCAGTACCAATTCTCCCTTGCGAGATGTTCTGGGAGTTGACTTCCTAGCTTGGAGTGAATTGCGAAGAGGTACCGTTGCCATTCTTTTTTAATGTATTTATTAATAACTTCCTTAAATTCTGTGCGTGAGATTTTAATGCTTCTATCAACATTTTCATCTAAAGCCGACTTAGCTGCTAGATCGCCTACATTATTATCTTTAACTCCGACGTGGCTAGGAATCCAGCATTGTTTGATTTCTTTATGCTAGCTAATAGCGCTCAATTTGCATAATATTTTCATATTAAGTGGGTAAGAAAATGTTGTGTTTTCTCTCTAAGATAATTTTGAGTATTAGCTCGAATGCATAAGAATCCGCAGTGAAAATAGAGCTTCAATTTGGGAGGCGCCTTTACTTGGTAATATTTTGGCTCATTGCGGCACATCCTATCTTGTCCTCACATAGTGCCTCGTCTATATAGATTGGTGTATGGTTAGGGAAGTTTGCTAATATGTCCTGAAACTTATCCTGGAATGTCTGTGGGTGACTTATTTGTTTGAAGAATTGTAATTCCAGCAGAACTTGGTTTGCTTGATAGTCCATGGTGGGATACTGAAGTTGTTTCTTGTACATTTGAGAGTGTGGCGCTTATATCTTCAATAATGGATTTCATCCTGTGTCCATAGAATTGTATAGCATTATCTTTCTCTCGGAATAGATGGCAGTAATTCGTTTCAAAGGCATTGCCGTAAGCTGAGTTAGTTGGGCATGATTTCATTTTTACATAGTACTGTAGTTTAGTGCGCTGCAACTATGGAAGTGTTTCATTAGCTTCTGTGTATAAGCTCTCAATTGTGAATGTTCTAAAAGCCCCGACTACTTACCTTAGAGATAGGTTACATTAAGAAGTTTTAGGTTCGACCCAAATATGAAAATAGCGTAATCCAATTTTGAGCGAAGTTGTAATCTGTATAATTTGATCAATGTCAATCGATCTACTCTCCATTCAATATGGGCCACCACACGCAGAAGTTGTATGGATTTGTTACATTTGTTTCAAATATATTAGATGGGAAATGAAGGTCATTTTTTTATCAAAGATAATGTATAAAAACTTGAGTTATTCCACTACTGGGATATCTGCGCCGTCTAATTTTAAACATGGGTCATTATGCAATTTTCTTAATTTGCAGAAATGGAGTAATTTGCTTTTCGTTTTGGAAAACATAAATCCATTTCAGTGGCCCATTTTTTGCATTTATTGAGGCATTGCTGGATTTCTTTTCCAATGGTATTTATATGTCGAGAACTTTACATAATTAGACAATCATCGACATACATAGAGCTACTCTCTCTTAGCTTAGTTCATAACTTTGGAGTTAATTTTTAAACTAGCATCACAGAAATTCCTTATGGAATTCCTACTTCTTAATCTTGCAGTTCCAATTGTTGTTCATGATGACGGTCGTCTTCGAGTATAGAATCCAGAGGTTAGCAGTGAATATTTCGAAGACAGTAGAAAAGCGTTGTTCAGGTTAGCAGTGGATATTTTGGTAAAAGGTAGCAGAGCATAGTTCGTCCCTCTGTTTCTCTTCGCCTGACAAGCTAGACTGGATACTCGGGTAGAGTTAACAAAATGGCCGCCTTTATACACGACAGATTGAATATTCTACGTCTTCTGATTGGTTAACCTTCTATTGGTGGACTATAAAGCGAGTCAAGTCATTTAGGCTAACTCACTAGTACATAACATACACAAAAAACTGCAACACCAATAATCTACTTCCTATACGGACATGAAACCTCCGGTCTTTCAGAAATTTCCGTTGAATTGACCTTTTTAAACCCAATTCATGCAGATCTTTCAAGATGTCAAATTTCCATGTTGTATCGCATGCCTTTTGTAATTCAAAACATACTGCCTTGAGGTGCCCTTTCTTAATGAAGGGTTCCCTTACAAAGGTTTCGAGGCGTACTAAGTGATCCATGGTACTTCATTTTTCCTGAAAGCACATTGGTAGTCTCTGATTAGGCCGTTAGTTTTCAGGCACTAATTTAACCTGTTGTTAGTCATTCTCTCCATAGTTTTATATAGGCAGCGTGTTAGTGTTTTCGGCCTGTATCTTTCAGGGTCTGTGTCATCCTTTCCAGGTTTTGGAATAGGGATGGGGAATGACTGTCTCCACATATCTGGGCTAATTGTCCATATGTTGTTATATAAATGTAGTAACAGTTGTAATCCTTCTCTGGCAACAGATCTAAGAATTATTAGTGGTTATCATCTGGTTCCTCAGCTGTATTCTGGGATTTCTTTAAAGATTCGTTTAGTTCCTCTATAGTGAATGGTTTGTAATAGCTCATAGCGTTATTTGATTTAAAGTATAATTATTGTTTTTCCGCTTTCTGTTTGAACTTCAGAAATTGTTGGCTACCATTCTTGACATATGATATTTTGGGTATTGTTTTGTCTAACTGGTCAGCGATATCCTTTTGACTGGTTATTTTACAGTTATTTATCGAGAAATGTTTTATACCATTAGTATAATGTTTACCTGCTATTTTCTTTGAGATATCCTATAGAGATTTTGTTTTTGTAGCAGAATTAAATCTACTAACGTAATTTTTCCAACATTATTTTTTTTTGTTTTCTTTAATTATTTCCTTGCTTTAGCTCGAAGTTGCTTAAATTGTAACAAATTGGTGGTTGAAGGCTCTCTTCTTCTTTGCCTGGTAACTTCTTTACACCCATCCTTGTTCTAAGGTCTAATATGTTTATTTTTGGTTTCTTTTTTGTTTTTGTTTTTTGCACAGAGGTTTTTAGAATCCATTTCTTTGCTATAGCTATAAGGATTTCTGGAAGCTGTTTGAAGTCCTTGATGTACTCACCATAAGGTAATTTATCAATGTATTGGTTTTTAATTTAGTACTTGTTGGCTCCGCCTAATTTCCTACGGAGAGAATTTTTGTCATTATGTTCTGAAATTGGCAGAACAATCGGCAAGTGATCACTACCATATTTCTCCAACAGAACCTTACAAGAGAAATCCATATAGATTGATGGATCATATATGGGCAAATCTATTGCAGAGTATTTGACAGTAAATGGATTTATATAAGTCGGAGTTTTATTGATACTAATACTAGTATTTATACTAGTTGTTTATAGTAGTTTCTAAATTCTTTCCCTTTTGGTTTATGTCATTACAGCAACATATAATGCTGTGATACTTAACGTCCTCTAGTGTCCTAAATGGTGGCAGCATTTGAATGAATTTCGTCTTCATTTACTCGATCATTATTTGGGATATATACCGAACAAATTGGGCACCTCGATGTGGTGTAATGGTTAGTGTTATGGTCCAGGTTAGGACCAAGGAAGAACAACACGAACACAAGAGTAGAAATAACGAAGGTATATTAATAATATTACAACATGTGGAAGTTCTTATTATGACTGTCAGTCTGGTTTGGAGTGAACTATTATCGGCTCGACTCGATTCGGTATCTAGCCACCCCCCACGAGTGTTGCATGTGGCACAATGCCGAGTTTAACGTGGGTTTCTCGAGCCGATAGGCTCGGCCAAAAATGCCCGTAGAACCCGTATAAACGAGATCGGGTTGGTCAACCCCCTCCTCTGAACGAGACTCTGCCCTTCGGCGGAGCCTCGTCCGGGTTCCTCTCTGCTCAGAGGCAGAGAGTTCGACCGTCAAGCCGAGAAGCTCGGCTCGATTCGGTATCTAGCCACCTCCCACGAGGGTTGCATGTGGCACAAGGCCGAGTTTAACGTGGGTTTCCCGAGCCCGTATGCTCGGCAAAAACTGCCCGTAGAACCCGTATAAACGGGATCGGGTTGGTCAACCTCCCCGAACGAGACTCTGCCCTTCGGCGGAGCGTCGTCCGGGTTCCTCTCTGCTCAGAGGCAGAGAGTTCGACCGTCAAGCCGAGCTTCTCGGCTTGGTTTGTCCCTCTCTTTTAAGAGGCGTTAGTATACATAGTATTAGGAAGAGTTCATTCTGTAGTTACAGGTAAGAACCTATGAAAGTTAGCTAGTCTTGCTACATCAATTACGAATGACTAGTGAGTTTTATCCTCACTGGGTGCCCCTTACTTTCGGCTTTGCGCCATATCCAAACTACGTTTAGAAAAACACTATACCGAACAAATGTCTATATGCCTTGCTTCTGAAAATGAGATGATTCATTTTATATTGTACTTTGACAATGTTCCATACACTTTTCCAGGAATCACTTGTTCTTCAGGATGCTGGATGGACAATTATCGCATGCAGTTACACCGATTGGAAGATTTTGCTGTTACACCCGGTATATATATATATATATATATATATATATATATATATATATATATATATAATAGTCTTTTATTTTGTCATCATTGCATTTTTGAAATCAGTGATTATTTTGTTATTAAACCTATTGTTGGGGAGAATATATGTTATAGGTTCATACCTTTCTCAAGAACATTGTTCCTTCCCTTTTTCTAGGAATCACTTGTGCTACAGTATGCTGGATGGACAATTATCGCATGCCGTTACACCGATTGGAATATTTTGCTGTTACACCCTATATATATATATATATATATATATATATATATATATATATATATATATATATATATAATGGTGTTTTATTTTGTCATCATTGCAGTTTTGAAATCAGAGATTACTTTGTTATTTAACCTCTTGTTGTTGGAGAATATACGTTATAGTTTCATGCCTTTTCTCAAGAGCATTAATGCGAGACATACCGTAACAGATATTATGTATCTAAAAACACAATTAATGCAACATTATTATTATAGTATAAGCAGAAGCAGTAGAATCGAAAAGCTTAAAAAGAAGACATTTTCTGTGTAATGTTTTCGATACATCGTAAAAGCTTTTGCAAATGAAGAGGTTACTGTCACATTAAATTACGTCAAAGATAATTTTCAGGTTGCATCTGTAAGATCAATGAGCTTCCTTTATCTCTAATATATGCATGAGTTATAGAGTTCCTTTTAGCAGTCTATAAACAAAAGTAATTGCAAACAATGAGTCGAAGTTGAGATATGTTTAGAAGGCACAAAAACAATGAAAGGAGGAAACACAAGAAATAAAGTGAGATATAGATTAGGGACTATACAGAAAAAAATGAATGAAAGAAAAGAAAAAAGAAGAAATACTGAAAGAAATAAAGACTCAGAGAACGAACATAGCAAACTAAGAAAAAACAAGTAGATGCTAAGTAAGAACGAAATGATAAAAAATTAAAGGAGGATAGAAAGAGTAATAAATGATATGAGAAATTAAAATACGACAAAGACAATACAGAGAAACCTAAACGAGAAAGAAAGTAATAGAAGAACGTAGGATGAAAAGTAACATTAAAGAAGGAAGTATTAAATTCTAAAACAGGAAAAAGCGGAGAAAAAATATTGCATGAAGTCAAAGAAGAAACAGAAAAAAAAATGAACGAATATCGTATGAGCAAACAAGGAAGAATAAAATGGAAGAAAAAAAAATAAAAAAAAATATGGCGAATGGAAAAATGTTAGAAGGGACGAAACCTATTGAGAATGAAGGAAATGAAATTTATAGCAATAAAACCAATACAGAATAAATTTTGTAGAATTAATGTTTAAAATATATAATCGTAACGATAGAAAATGGAAATAAAAAAAGGGCGTAAAATGGATCAGCAACTGAAAAAAAACCTACAAACAAACGCCAGGAAGAAATGCAACAAAATGACCTTCAGCTTGATCAACTGCCGAAGCTACAGCAGCGGCAGATTGCAATCTTGACTTTTAAAAAATTGTCCAACCTTTCAGATGTCAGCTGCTTTAAAATTCACAAGATGCTAAAAAAAATATTGGAGAATGATATGCTGTCGACATTTCAGGATTGTTTAGCTGAGATTAGGCAACAGAAAAAAAAACACGATACAATACGAAAAAATGTATTTGGAGGAAATTTTTTTTCTTTTTGCACTTCAAGAGATTAAAACAAATTTTTTTTGTCGCTTATGGTATTATCACCTCGTCCTCCATTAACTAGAAGATTCTACTTATCATTTCTGATTTTTTTCTTCCCGTACAACTTGCAACAAAAAGAATATCAACAAAATATTAGTAATGAAGCAAGTGTGAAACATGTGAGAATCTTTGAATGTCTTAGATGAAACAGTGTCAGATATGATTAATTTTGATGACAGTGTTTCCTGTATAATTCTCTTTATAACAACCTTCCTATACGAGGGTGGGATGAAAATTCATAGACTGACTGGAGTGTTGATGAAGCTGTGATATCTCCGACCTGCTTTGCTCTCAAACAATAATAGAACGACATTCTGGTAGTTGCTATAAAAAGTGGAAGAAATTATGATGGACTTATTGTTAATAATAATATTAATAATAATAATAGTAATAATAATATGAGAAATTATTTTTTTTCTTTTTTGTACTAATGTTTACCCAATACAGTACCAAAAAGTGACTCAATGTAGAGGGTTAATGCGTGGTGTTGAGTGGGCGTAAGAAAAGGCAAGAAGGAAAGATAACTGTTAAACCTAGTCTTGAATAGGTCAAGATTGTGAAGATTGGAAAGATATCGTGCTGGGTGTCTCTTGTACAAAGCATCAGTTCCTGGGAAAAAGCTGTCCGAGTAGAACTTCTTCCTTGCTAACGGAATACAGGGGAATGGGGATGATTCACTCTTGTGTACGTAGCATGTCGGGTCACAACTGTAAAGGCCAGGACCGGTATGACTAAGAAATGTAGCTCGTCACAAAGGGACGGGAAAAGGGTTGTTGGGTGAGTATAATTACTATATCCCAACAACGACCCGTATGCGCTTTTGAACTCTACCTTGAGAGACAAGCGAAAACTGGAAAGTTTCGACTAGATCAAATAATTTACTCCAAAATCGTATGGTATTTCGATATTCAGACGGCATGTGGAGTGCAGATTGGAATATCAATACAAATATATAAATGTTCATATCGCACTATGTGCCTCACATTTGCAAACCTGTGTCAGAAAAAAATAAATTTAGGCCTTATCTGTTCAAGACTGGCTTAGAATATTTTTTATGGAAAATAGTGAAAGAAAATATTTCAGTGGGACCTTTACCAAGTTATTACAGAGCTGAGGGTTTTAGGAGGGAAACGATAGTTCCTACGGCGCGACGTAACTTGATTTTCGACGTAGGTTCGAACTCACCTACATAAGCACCCACGAGTCTGCTGATGTTTGGGAGGCATAATGAAGGGCAAAATGTCCCACCACCCACACACAAATAAGCCGACACAAACGAAGGCTAGTGAATGTAACACAAACCAATATGGCGTAGATCTGGTGAAGAAACAACACCGTCTTCCTTATATAGCGCCGCGTGACGACGTATTATGGGAGATGGCGACGTAACAACGAAACGCCGTACGTATCCCGGTGACCTCTCTACTAGTATTTTTAGTGCTTAGCGCACGTCTGTTATGTTTAATAAGTCTCGTTGAACTGAAATTTTCGCATAGTTGTCGTTGGAGTAGAAAAACAGAAAAAAAGTCACATAATATTTTCCTAATTTATAAGCCAAATGAAATAAATAAATGTTTCATATTTTTGTTAACGTTCCTTTCTTTTATGTCTAAGTAATAAAACCTTTTTGCATTAATGTGGCTTGCAAGATGCCAGAATTTCAAATCGGATGCATCTAAATGTTCGTTCGGTGGATTTGATAGTAAGAAAACAAAGCTATGATGAAGTTCGAAGTAAAAAAAAGTTCTTTCTTACTTTCATAAGCTATTATTTAAAGTAGTTCCTTTTGATGTCAGGTTTCTTATCACCATGATAGTAAGAGGGATGTCAAATATAGTGCATAATGGCATTTTGGCCGGACAATTTGGCTAACAGCTCTTTTTCTGTCTATGTCGTTGATTATTTGATTGATTCACTTTCTAGAGCTTATCAACCCTTTGCAGGTTATTTAAAGCCATAAAATATTTTTTAGACAGTAAGAATTTTTATTGGGGTTAATAATGATTTCATGATAAAAGTTTTACTAATTAACCCATAGCTGGGGAGAAGAGGTGGGCTGATACATTTCCCAAGAATATATGCGCATAACTGTATTTATCGAAGCCGTCTGGAACTGAAACTCGGCTCTCCGATTAACACTTCGAAAAAGGTATCCATTTTACCACTACCACCACCTCCAAGCTTACAGCACCTGCTACTAACTTCTGTGATTGTACTGTAACCAGAAGAGATATGCGGTTGTCTTTCTTATGAGATAGGTTTCCATAAAAGTGATTCAGATCGATGTGTTTATTTTTTTTTCAAAATGTTCAGTTCTTCAAAAAAAAAAAAAAAAAACGAAAAAAGGAAAATAATTCACTGAGCCTATTTTGAATAAGGGGTTTTGAATCAGATATAAATGTCTTTTAAGGACCAGTGTGGAATTTTAATTTTCAGTGTGTTAGAAGATGAACGTTTCTGAACGAAATTTTTAATCAGAACTCCGACGCTAATGGTCAGTGTTATACACATTACATTGGTACTGTACTACTTTACACAACCGCCATGAAAATACAAAATTTATTTTTATTACCACGCATGATGATAATAGATAAAGAGTAAAACTGAAAAACGGGCTAGCTAACCGGCTTTAAAACCTCGCTCAACAGAGCTAAATTGAGGTTTAAATTATAATAGAATTATCACTAAAAACATAGACAATATGTACTGGTTGGGGAAATATTACTTAGATGGAAATTAGTTGGAAGCCCAGTACGAAATCCTTCTGTTTACACAGAAAGGTATTTAAAGATAAAATATAAATGGCCTCCAATATTTTCAAGTGGTAATTCGAGTGGGACTTGCTAAGAATAGTAAATGAGTCCACACTTTCTTCTCGCTTTCCTTCTTGAGTTTCTGAAGGAGTTCTTGTAGTTTCCTTACTATGTTTGCTATCAACTCTGTGTCTTCTGCATGTCTTATATCATAAGATGTGCAGAAGACAATGATAATTCATTCAATGATACATCCACTATACAGGTTGATTAAGTCCGGCAAGAAGACACATCCTTATAAACGATGCCACGAGAACTCACCCATTACAATTATTTAACAATCAACCGCCTACACGTTGCCTTGGTTATAATTGGGGCCGCATCCGCTCTCTACAATCATCCTAAAAAAACAATGGAACATGAATCATCAGATCACATCACATAGAAACTTGTCACGATCATTGAGGACCTGCGATCGGTCCAAGTTGTGTGCTAATACGTATTGCCGCCTTTGTCGGTAAACGATCAAGTCTATATGATGGCGTAATCCGATGCAAGTGGAATGTCTCCACACTTTTCACATATTATCAACAGCAGTATGTATAGTAAAGATTGTTGGCATTACCTTACCTTGATAATATGTTAATGTCATGGCATTTATCAGCTGTGTTCTCACGAGCGGAACACTGGGGACATTGAAGTAAAATACTGGTAAATCCAAGACAAATCCTGCTAAGTAAACAATAACTCACCCCCCACAAAAACATGAAGCAAACTCATCATACCAAGATAACTAAGGAATGACACCTAACCAAACAGTAAAAGATAGTGCTCTATGTCTAAATTAATAAGACGCATCGAATAGGCTTCCCAGTTACACTACTAAAATAGGGACAATGACCATACCTCTTTCTCTCTCTGTCTTTCTCTCTGTCTCTCACGGCTCTCTCTCTCTCTCTCTATATATATATATATATATATATATAGTTTGTGTAAAATATATCGTCTATTTCACATAAATATGGAGCTATTTAATTCGTATATAACTTGTTTTAAATATGAGTCAGATTCAAGTTAGGTAATGGAGCGCTGCCTTAAGAACATCAGCCTGTGTAGAAATATATTGTTAGATTTTCTCGATATATATAAGATTTAAAAGTAATCTAAAACTGTTAATTATATTATAGAACTTAAAGAAAAATGTTTGAAGATTAACTATTTATTGGGTATTTTTATAGCAACAACCGCTAGAAAAAACTATATATATATATATATATATATATATATATATATATATATATATATATATATATATTTGTATATATATATATATTTATAGATATATGATTAAATACAGACTTAAGGTATACTATGTGTTAAATGTCTCAATATCAGTGATAGAGCGTACATAAGTATAAAATGGCGATTGCGTTTAGCATTAAACCAAGAGTGGCCCCAGCGTGTTCACTTCAATGTCCAATTTATATATACTTGGAAAATTATGTACATATATTTTATTGTCACATCCTGAATTAAATTCTTATTTTCAGAATAAAACGCAACATTTACGCTTTTATTTTTAGACCGATTTTAACATGAGATGGTTGGTTTAAAAATTTACGAAACTATTCGATTAATCAATCTAATGGAAATAAGTTATTTCAATGCCTTTTTTATTTGAGGACAGAATCTTTAAAGTACGGTTTTATTTATATAATAACAAAGTTGAATGAGTTGGTGAAATCTTTCTGACCACACCGTTGTCTAAGCATTGCCAGATTAATATTGTGTGCTCAATGTTAATTTAAACAATATTTCCTTTCATATGACAAATACAAGAAAAGAGAGGTCAATCCTGTTAGAGATTGTCGATAAATTATTTGATTTTATCAATGCAGGTCACTGATCGCATCTGTTTCATTCACGTCTACGCTAATTACTCTTTGCATCGGCGTAGAAGGGGAAACTGTAGTCTGTCCCGTCAACACACAAACACATACATACACACACTCACACGTACGCGAGGAAAGATTAGCGTGTGGTAGCATAAGTTTGTGTGCGCCTGTTTATCTGCGTCTGCGGGCGCTAGACAAGACCGAAGTTACGTACATTTAGACAAGAGAAAGCGAATAAGTATTGTCAATGATTTTTCAACAATTTCAATGCATCATAATAGCATAGCTTTTGTTCTGATAGATTGGGATGTCGTTTGTACACACACAAAGACACTCAGACGCAGACAATCAGGCACATACACACTCAACACAGACACACACACACACACACATATATATATATATATTGAAAATATATTAATGCAGACATAACACTCCCGCCAATGTACACCTGACATTTACAGAAGTAATATGAAAAGACGTAGATTTTAAAAAATGAAATATAACTCCAAATTATTACTTTCCTAAAATTTCTGAGAAACAGTGAAATAAATCAAATTTATAAATATGTCTTACTACCGCCATAGATAATAGAAAGTTTTATTAGTGAAAATAAAACTCACGGCATTTTTAATAATACATTCAATGGTCTATACCAGTAGATGTGAATTTCATTGAATTAACTGCAGTCTTGTCGTCTCAAACGCGTATAGTCAGGAAAAATATATAATGTATAGAAGAAATAATGTCGGGCAATCTATGAATTTATATATATATATATATATATATATATATATATATATATATATATATATATATATATATATATATATATATATATATATATATTTTATATATATATATATATATATATATATATAAGGTTTATGAAATATATATATATATATATATATATGGTTTATATAATATATATATATATATATATGGTTTATATATATATATATATATATATATATATATATATATATATATATATATATATTATATGAGTTTATGAATATATATATATATATATATATATATATATATATATATATAGTTTATGAATATATATATATATGTATATATATATATATATATATATATATATATATATGGTTTATGAATATATATATATATATATATATATATATATATATATATATATATATATGAATATATATATATATATATATATATATATATATATATATATATAGTTTATAAATATATATATATATATATATATATATATATATATATAGAAGATAATAATATATATATATATATATATATAATGGTTTATGAATTATATATATATATATATATATATATGGTTTATATATATTATATATATATATATATATATAATGTATAGAAGAAAATAATGTTCTATCTATGAATTTATATATATATATATATATATATATATATATATCTATATATATATATATATATATATATATATATATATATATATATATATATATATATATATTTTTTATATATGTGAGGGTGTATGTATATATATATATATGTATGTATATATATGTGTGTGTGTGTATATATGTATATATATATTATGTGTATTTATGTATATATATATTATGTGGGAAGGTAATAGATTATGAGAAAAGGTTAATAATTATTACTGTATATGTGTGTGTGTGTGCCTATATATGTATGTGTGTATGGGTGTGTGTATATATGTATGTATTTGTGTGTGTGTGTGTGTGTATGTATGTATGTATGTATGTGTAGATATATATATATATATGTTTTGTATATATATATATATATATATATATGTGTGTGTGTGTGTGTATATGGTTGGATATATATATATATATGTATATATGCATATATATATGTATGTGTGTATATGTATGTATGTGTGTGTATGTGTATGAGTATGTACAGGTATGTATATGATTAAATCACGGCAGTATAATGGTTGGCCAGCATGGTTCACTAGATTGGGTGCGACTGAGTAATGAGTTCGTTCCTCACTGGATGCCCCTTGATTTCAGCTTTGTGCCACGATATATTTGTATATATATATGTATGTGTATGTGTGTATGTATGTGTGTATATATATATATGCGTGTATGCATATATATATATGTATATATATCTGTATGTCCTATTTTATTGTGTATGTGTATTTATATTTAAGTATATTTCTGTTTGTATGAATGTGTTTATATATTTGTATGTTAGACTATATGTATATTGCTGTGTGTTGGTGTTTGAAGGTATATTTATGTATCTATATGTTAGTTCGTTTATATATGTATTTGGTTGAAAGTTGTTGTATTTTTTATGTATGCATGTATATATGGGTGGTTGTTATTGCAGGTAGATATATTTTGTATATATATATATGTTTAATTGTAGATATGTATGTATGTGTGTATATATATTTATGTATGTTTGTGTATGTATATATATAGGTGTGTGTGTTGGAACCTATTATGTATGAGTTTTGTGTATGTGTAGGTATGGAAACTTTGGTATATCATGACTGTTTTTTATATATCTAAGTATGTGTGCATAAAAGTCTATGTGTGTATATATGTGTGTGTATTTAGGTTTATATGTATATGTACGTACATATGTACTTGTTATCATAGATATGTATATGTACGTATATGTTTATGTTTATATATTTATTTGTGTGTATTTCTGTACGTATATGTATGTATGAATATTTTTTTTTTTTTTTTTTATGTGTGTTAATTTGTTTTTGCTGCCGTGTATATATATATATATATATATATGTATATATTTGTGGATTTCTTTATCCTGTTTTTCTTTGCCAAATATATAATGAAACTATTATCAACTTATATGATTAATAATATATATATATTTTTATTGATATTTATTGTTTTAGAGTTTTCGTTTTAATATATTAAATAATATTATTTTAAACATTTTTATCTTTATATATTTGCTCCCTTAAGTTATAATTCAATAAGTGGTTAGCATTTATTTAAGTCTGAAATATTTACTGGTTGTGATTTCTCAATGTCTATGCCATTGTGGATGTATGTTTGTGTATATATCGGTGTCTATGTGTATGTAGAGTGTATTCACATTTAACTGTGTGTGTGTATAAGTGTTAGTTTCCACGTCTCCTTTTTTTTTCGTAAAGGGCTGTGGAGTTGTTCATGTATTCCCCACCTCTTCTTTTTTTTTTTTTTTTTTTTTTTTTTTTTTTTTGTGTGTGTGTGTGTGTGTGTGTGTGTGTGTGTGTGTGTGTGTGTGTGTGTGTGTATGTATCTAATTATGTCTGGATGCGTATGTATTATAATCTGATTGTGTTTTTGTTGTGTCGCGTGAGTTTAAGACCATATTCACAAACTTTAAAATAAAACGGAAAAGAAAAAAAATATACATGTATTATCAGATGACCGGACGAATTGTAGCTTTTTGTCTTGTCAGACGTAATTTTAATGAAGAAATGAATTGAATAAACATATATATCTTTTTCTTTTCTCAATAATTTTGTAGTTTTTAAACTTAATAGTGATTAAATTTGGATTTTTAAAAATTGCCAGTTTTTAATTTTAATATTAAATTTTATCATATAAATTTATAATTATTAGTTAGTAAAAATTATTTTTAATATTACACGTATTTAAAGATCTAAATAGCTATAATAGCATGATTTTGTTGTCAAGCTTTTGAATCTTTCTGTACTTCGGTTTTGATTGGTTATTCTAGCTTTTGTAACAATGCTCCCCCTAGTGTAGGATCGTTAATTAATCTGAAACTTTTAAAACCATTTATTTTCTTTTCAACACCATCACTTGATAAGATACAGAGTGTGTTGAAACAAAATGGCTATTTTTGTAGTGATTTTATAACATACTTATGTTATAAATTTTTTTATAAAAATAATTATATATATATATATATATACCGTCTATCAAAAATAATTTTACAAATTTTTGGGCGGGATCCGCACACCAAGCCAAGAACAAATGCCCAATTTAACATATTTCCGGAAATCCTTTAAAGAAAAGTTTAAGGAAAATGCATGTTAGATGGCGCTATATTGCAATTTAGACGGAATTACATTTGTCATTCGTGTACATTTGGGGCAAGTCTGTCTTCAACGTTTGACGTGTGTAGTACTGAGTTAACTGATAAGTGTTCCGTTTAACAATGGCAGGATATTATATTATGAGATGGCAAATATTATTTTTACGCACGAATAATAATGAATAAGAGGCTGCCTGACTGTATCAAAATGCGTTTCCAGGCCGAAGGCAGCCGGGTCATCCAATCTTTGTAGCTGTTTATCTTCGCGTTGTTGACACAGGATCCTTGGCACAACAAACTATGAATCGAGGAAGACAGAGATCCTCTCGTACGACAGAAGACGAAAAACACATTCTACAGATTGTCGGAGATAATCTAGGTAACAGCACATGGTAAGTGGCCCTACATCGTACATCGCATAGTACCACATGGAGGGTACTTCAATAGCAGTCCCTGTATCTGTATCATTTCCAATGTGTGCAGGGTCTTTCTCCCTCTGGTCAAACTTTAAAAAAGGACACACACTTATCCTAACAGAAAGTTGTCCAAACAATTTGCAACTGTCTACAATGTGGACACCAGTTGGTTGGTTTCAAACAGTGTATTTTGTACAGCACCCTCTTTTTGGTTCAAGAAAAGTCAAGATTGACATTAATCGATCGTACATGTCTTCTTTCAATAACAGATAAATCAATTCCGAAACCTACATGTTTCCTGAGCCCATTGGAAATACATTAGGTTACTTAAACATCTATAACTGAAAATAATAAATAAGAATAAATAAAAATAAATAAGCAAAAACAATTAAAAAAAATAATCTAAATAAATAAATAAAGTAAATAATAAACACATTAACAAACAAACTCAGCCAAAATAACCGTTGGACTAGACCACCAAGAATGTAATAAACTAACCCACAATAGAGCAGTGACCCTTATATGTAAATTGTCGAGTAAATACACAACGCAAGTGGCCTGATGAACGCGTTTAGCATGAAGATGTGTGTCGCGTCTGAGTGTTTACTTTAATGTTCACTTTTATATTTGCATACGCAAATTCTTTAGATTCTTATAATCAAACAAGATAAAATAAAATCCAGTGGGTTGATAATCCGTAGAAAATGCATCAACCAATTAATCATAAGACAGGGATGCAAAAGGCCGAAGTGAGTTCCACTTTCATATTCAGAAATCTGTAAAACTTTTCTCATAGTCTGATCTGTTAAAATCAAAATGGTGGGGCAATCAAATCCTCTTTCATCGTCCATAACATAAAACAGAGAAGTTGATGTGGAAGCTTTACATTGTTTAAACAACAGCAGTACATCTTTTGATTTTATTTCATACATGTATTAGCGGATGATGTAGTGCATAATGGCTCGAGATTGTTAATCGGAGAGCCGAGTTCCAACCTCTTCTACCACCAGCTATGGGTTAATTTTAGGACTTGTATCCTTAAATCATTATTAACTTAAAAATATTTCTCCCAGCTGTGGGTAAATTACTAGGAACTGAATCATTAATAATTTTAATTTATTCCGTTTAAATTACTAACAAAAACAAATTGAAATGAACTTTTTCAAAATACTGATCCACTCTACATATTCCATTTTCTATGGGAAAATTAACTATTCTCCAGAATATAATCAAAAATTTACAACCATATCCAACAGCAGTCTTAAAATTAAAAAAATGTTTGACATTTCAAATAAAAGGCTTTCCTTTGGAAAAAAAATATCGGCATTACTTGACCTAATGGATCGATATACTGTAAAATAAAAATAAGAAATATCCTGTCACGGTAGGAGAATGGGTATTCAGCTACAACAGTCCGGCAGTAACAATCTAGAAAATGCTTTGAGGGGTCAGATATTTTTGGGAAGGTACGAGGAACCAGCAAATATGAATTCAATTAGTGGTTTGGAGAGATTTACTCCCAATGTCAACGTATTTATATTGCATCCAAGATTTTTATTTCTTCTTTGTTGATCGCTTCATTTATGATGATGGCGTTGATGACTAAATTGACCGCCAATGTGCATGTTCACGACGAGAAAGTTTCTGTTTCATTAAAACCGGCTCCCGTCATGCATTTCTTTATAGCCGTTGGGGTTTGCAAGAGTTGGTTAGAGATTAAAGTAAATTACTGTAGAAATAATGCCGATGTCATGAATTTGTTTGCCAGGAAGTGACCCACAGACTTGATTTCATGACCTTCTCCTGCGGCACATATGGAATGAGACTAGCAGAATACGGTTATGAAATTGCAACGCACTGTCGTTCCGTTATAATTTCGAGTATCGCCTTCTGTATCGTATCCCTCATGTATAACCCTCTTCATCCGTAGGGTGGAATCGTTGAGATCCGCTTTAACTGTCATCCGTTTGTTCCACCGCTGTCATGTTTGGGGTCAGTCGGGCTTAGACTGGTATGTTCATCCTTGGTGGGAAGATAATAAAAAATTGAACTCCCAAAAGATGTTGAAAGAAATTTAATAGCTTGATATTTGAGATATTGAAAGTTAAAAGGCACTCATTCATTAACATGGAAAGTAGTTTTCCTGTGCCAACTACATCAGCGCCATTTACTCCGTGGAAATCTCACTGCAAAAATATTTGAGACTTTTAATGACGCTTCCCTATAATATATAGTATGCTCTATCAGTCTGTAAGAATTGTACGGAAATAGTCTAATTAATATGAAAACTACAGTAATTCCCCATGTATAATAGGCACTTTTTCTAAAAATAATAAGCAAAAATCAGGGGTGCGTATTATGCCAAGCTACAAAACATGTTTTAAAATATGCCGTAAAATAAAATAAGAATTACGACAAAACTAAATTAGAATAATATTATTCTATGTTAAAAGCCATTCTTTTTAAAATAGGAATCGTTGTCCGTGATGAAATTGGAGAGGTACAATTTATAGAGTTTGATTGCCAAACAGAAAGTGCATACTATGCATGAGGAGAAGCATTTTCTCACACTTTCAACACAATTTTAGATGTGCGTATTATGATGAAGGCGTATTATACACGGGGAATTGCGGTAATTAACTGTGTTTCTATAGACATAAAACACCATCGATGTCAATCCCATTGAGTATTTTTGGATATCTAGACTAAGAAGATCTTTCTGCAACGCCTAAATGACATGATTTGCAGCGATTAAATAACCCACTGTTAACATCCTATCAGTCTAGATATCCCAAAATACTCAATGTAATTGATATAGAGGGTGTCTGATGTCTATAGTAAAATATTTAATTACCGTAATTCCCCATGTATAATACGCCTGTACATTCATTGGCTGATCGGTTAATACGCTAATTGTATATAGAGGAAAAATTTCATTAGGTGCTTTGCTATAATAGTTTGCTTCATAAGTGTAAATAAATGCGTGGGTGAGCGATAAATCATACATTTGCGCACTTACTCTGATGCAAAAAAAAACAAAACAAAAAAAAACAGTTGTGCATTTATGCAAGTGATAAATCTTTGCATACCTATCGGCCTTTCTTCTGATTAAAAATGCCAGGATCTACTGCTTTTAATGCATTAATTATTGAAGCACAATCATGATTATACTGACGCCAAAATTCCTAAGGAAAATGTAACACAAATTTATAATAAAATAATATATAACACAAGTACAGCCAGAAGAAGATAAGCATATATATCAAGCCCGTCGGATTTTTAAGTATTATTTACTTAAAATTGAGACTCAGGCATTGAAAGCATTATTTGCACATGCGAACGTACAATGGGCGACATGTATTTGGACACTCTCATAATATGTATGTATATGCTACAGGTTACACAGGTTATGTATTTTGATATAAAATTAAGAGTTACTATAGACAGCATATAAAGAACGGGGAAATTTTAAGAAAATCGAAACAAAAGGAGGATTATATATAAAATCCCAAAGAGCTCCAAGCTTTCATAGGTTATTGGGCATTAATCTCACACCTGACCTAGAGTGGAACTCGGACATACGACCCATTACTAAAAATGCATGGAAAATTGTCGGTTCCCTGTATGGCTCCTGTAAGTACCTGACTATCCTTTCTCTCTCTCTCTCTCTCTCTCTATATATATATATATATATATATATATATATATTAAGCGTTTCACTCCAAGCAAGGCTTGAGGCCACTAGGGCGCAAGGCGTTACAGAAGATTTGGAGCAAGTTCAGATAGGAGTGATAGAGGAAAAGATGAGATGAAGGACAGTGGATAGATCTGGAGATGTCGATTGACATTACATTTGAATAGTTCGCGATTATAGCACTCAGGGAAACTGGAATAGGGAAGGGAGTTCCACAGGCGAGAGGTGCGAGATATGCATATATATATATATATATATATATATATATGCTACCATCTACATTAACAAGATACGGATCAGGCCTAAAATGGAGTATTGTTGTCATATTTGGGAGGGGGCTGCCCAGTCCCAACTTTTCTGTCTTGATAGAGCTCAAAAGCCTCTTCGAGTCCTTGTGGGTAACAAATGATTTTCCACCCTCCAACCTCACTCTCACAGGCGGGATCTGGCAAGCCTCTCACTGCTCTATCGCTACAACCATGAAGAGTGATCGGATGAACCTCATTTCTTGCTTCCTCCAGCTCTAACCTTCACGGCTAAAAGCCACCATGCCACTTACATTGTAGCAAAAGATCCACACTATGTCCATATTCTATAGGTGAAAAGTAATTTCTGCTCGAACACATTTTTCCCGCGAACCCCTCTTCCGTGTAAACGACTCCCAAGTTGATCCCCCCACCCAGATGACTACAATCTTAACATTTTCAAGTCTAGGGTTAACCGTTTTCTTCACATCAATGCAACACTCTACCTCGAGTGGCCCGTGAGGTTTATCCAGTGTGAACCTTACTGTACAAAAAATAAATAAATAATTCTTAGACAGATAATGAGAAATCATTAGACTTCACTTTTTATGTAAATTTCAAGCAAAGCAGATCTCAGTGAAGCATACAATGACGCAATTACACAACATAATGCATGTTTTAATTAGTGAGCAATTGTCAAATACAAGTGATCCATTAGTATGTAGTGGAAGAAGTTAGACGGCCTCTAAAAATTTACTTGAAATGGCACTCCATCGAAAACTTATTCCCGAGTAACTCGCAATATATGAAATAATAATACAAAATCAATCGTAACTGAAAAATATCATCGGTTAGTAAATGAACCATCAGTTATAGACACCATTGGAATAGTTTCAATTCCTGTAATCAGACATAAAAATGCATTTATTGAAAAGAAAAAAAATTAAAAACAATGGTGTATTGATTCATGGATAAAGTACGTTTCTTTGAGACCATTTCGAGAAGGCTAATAATTTTGCATGAACCATCGTTGGTTGTAAGAAACGAAGTTTTATGGTTTCGATTAAAACGAAGTACGTCGTGTATGAAGAAATGAAGGATGTGCCTCGCCACAGTAAATCACATATCTGGAAATATAATGATTTGGAGCTATTTCTCTTTCATGTTTAAGGAGGGAACATTTCCCCGTGATTGAAGAAAACATGAAGAGCTCGTTTGCAAACAATTGGCGAAGGTTTATGTATACGAACTCTAGTTTCAAACGAGGTCTATTCAGCTCAGTACTAAGATATGAAATCAATGTGTCCGAATAATTTATCCATTCTTCTTCTTAGGCCATTTCATTCCTAATGGTGTATAAGCGTCAGTCATCCATCAAACTCGTTCCTTCTAACCAATGGCTTCTCTCTCTCTTTAATTCTTTATCACTGTCATGTCTTCAGATGTTTCTTTGTCATCATCTCCTCTTTTTTTCCCCTGCGGGTTTCAAGTCAAAAAATGGCGCGTGATGCTAGATTCCACGGAGTGTCTCTTCTGCAACTCTAAATTCTCCGCATATTTTGCCCCACACTTCGTTATTTATTGGTGATCTTCCTTCCGTACTTATGTTGAGAATGCGCGTCAGGGATTTTTACCACTGATATTTGCTTTATATTTTAATTCATTTCGATCCCGGCTTGAGACAATCGGATGTCTAGATGATGAACTGTGTTACAGTGAAACAGACTTTCTGTGCATGACAATAATATATATATATATATATATATATATATATATATATATATATATATATATTCCTTTAGTAGTTGTAAACCTTTATATAAAACTATTCATAGGAAATATTCATAGAAGTTTTAAATGGCTGAGCCAGTCCGTGCATATTAATTTAATATTAGTGCATGTAATCTATAGCTTGAAATATTTTTGTATTCATTTTATCTTAGAAAGGAATATATATATATATATATATATATATATATATATATATATATATATATATATATATATAAACTCTATACCACTGTAAAAGGTAAATAAAATGTTTTTAAAGGACGTTTGTCTGTAAATGCGCGTATGGATTTTTTTAATATATATTAACGTATAATTGGGCCGCAACATTTCTTTTAATCATATTCCGTTATTATATGACAGACAAGGAGATTTTTTTTGTTTTTCCAGCGTTCTTATATTATTTGGGTTTTGGTGAAAGTAAGGAAGTAATGATTATCTGTGTTGTCCATTGACGAAAGCAATTTCAACCACTTTTTAAACCATTTTCAAAGAGGTTCGTTTTAGGTATTGTTAATCTCCATACATATTTTGACTGTTAAAGATTTATTTTAATTTTGTGTTGTTCCGAATACTAATAGTTTATATATTAGTATAAATAATAATCAAATGTTATAACTGCTGATTTTTTCAACTTCCTGCAATACGGTGCTTCCTCCCAAAGAATTCTGCTCGTTACCTGACAACTATTTTTTTCATTCGTCCTGAATAATATAAAAAATACTTCAACTCTGCATCAAATAAGATAGGTAGATATTGCTTAACGGATGTTATTAAAACGTCAGTGAGGAAGCCTCACCATCCAGCCATTCCGCTATAGTTGCAAGTGCCAACGAAACCGAAGATATGAGACGTTATTCAAACACAGCTTAATTGATTTCATATCTGTTTTTTCCTAGCTGTTCTGAAACGCAAGCAGCTAATTGCTAATCAGATATGTGCATGCTTTCGATCCCATTCGCAATTTACTCACTGTTAAAAAGAAGGGCAAGTGTGTACAAACTTTCGTATTAATGCAAACATTTGTTTACGTAGCCGTTCTTCTAGAGGATTAGAAAAACCTCGAACAAATTATCCAATTATATCTGTTTGTCATGTCGACACCATGCAGACACGATCAAACAGCTGATCATGTACGAACGACACAAGTGTGTGTATGTGTGTGTGTTTAATTCACAACAAGAGAGAATATGTGTCTGTTGATTTGGGAGGAGGGGAATGAAGAGTGTATGCTCTTTACCTGGAAGTGATTTTGAATAGAAGCAGACGAACACGTTCACTCGTTCGTCATCGCATATCCCATCGCTGGAGCGTGCTAGGTAAACAAAACAGGCACTTGTGGGCTGAAATGGTTGGTTAAAATGGTTCAAAGTGAATCGCTTATAGGAATATTTATCACAAGCCTGTTTTGATTTTGTTCAGCATATAAGTGTGCATCACTATGTAACCAGTTACGGAGAGGCACATACGGGTATTTAATTGCTTGGCCAATTTAACATCACGGTCATATTAAGATTACTCAAAATCAAGTGGATCACCATCAATGGTGACCTGGGATATTCAAATCGATTGTTACCTGACTCTTGAAAGAAACATATTCTCCATAAATACAGTGATACACCAAAAGTAATGCCAAGTCATCCACAGGGACACAGACAAGACGGGGAAGTTTTCCACTGGTAATCAATGAGACGACTAGTTGACGTCATTAATATTCTTCAGCATCTGCATGAGTACTTCTTGCAAGTTACTACTTTAGATTAATTCTGACAACACAATAAGTTTTCCCCAGCCTCAGAAGTTTTTAATTGAAGAGGAGAAGAAGTGGAGGACTACTTTACCTGCAGACCCAAGACCAAAGTTTTATACCTAAACTTTGGAACTGTCATGTACATTGTCACTATTCTTGTGATTGCAAATAAGGCTTATAAAGGATGCGATGGATAACTTATCGCTATTTTATATTTTTAATTTCGCGCATGCGCGTGGGTTGTTTTTGATATTGTAGATTGCACAGTATAATAGGGTCAGTTGTGTACCGTCTGTGATAAAAAGATCACCATGACGCAATGTCTTCGCCAGAAAATTGGAAACCACATGCTGTACTTATTGGCATTCGCGACATTTCAGAGTTTGGCTGTCATTCTGAGGACAGTGAAGAGGACTCAGAAAGAGTTGGATGTGCCTGATAGTAATTACGAAAGTACGATAGGTCAGAAAATACACTCCGATGGTTCTGATAAGGAAAGAAGTTCCGAATTTGTTAGTGAGGGCCTCAGACTGAATTTGGAGTCCTATATCAAGTCCATTGAAGAAGTTGTCTTGTCCTGGATTAAGAAGGTGGCTGCTGGATGACCCTATGCCGGGCAATATGACTCTGCACCGGGTCACACAACCAGGAGAATCCAGTTTTGGCTGGCAGACAATTTCTGAGACCACATAACCCCTTATATCTGGCCACCTAACTCCCAAAACTGCAACCTTCTTGATTATTATGCGTGCGGCGTAGTTGAGGGAGAGACCAACAAAATTCATTGTAACGCTAAAGACAAACTGAAAGCAAGGATTATGGCAGCATTCACCAACTTAAACCGGGAGAGCGTCCAAAACAAATCTAGATTTCGTAGTTGACTGGAGGCCGTGGTTGTAGACAATGACGATTTTATTCAATATGTTTACTCTTTACTAATTTAAGATATTCTTGTGTGATTTTATGTAAATATATCTGTTAAAATGAGATGTCAGTTTTATTTTCATTTGTTTTTTTGTTTTTTTTTTTTTTTTTTACTTAATTTTAACGACAATTTATCCATCGCACCCTGGACATTCTTCTTCTTTTGTTTCTTCTTCTTTTTCAATGTGCCGTGGACAGATGGCGATCGTAGCTCTCCATAGTTTCCTATTCATTGTAGTTTTTAGTAAAGGTTGTCTTTTTGCTATCTCTCCTAACATTTCGGCTTTCCAACCTCCTTCCTGTGAGTTTTTTTTCCCCCACGATAATTGTACAGGTAAATTTCATCTATTGTTCTTCGACTTCACGAATGAAAAGGCATTACTAGATTGGCAGTGCTGTCCCCTCATTTTGTCTATGCAGCTTTATCATTTACAAAATATCGAAAATGTTCAGCGTGAACAGTGTTAATGAAAGGAGTAAATGCATTTTTGGAACTTTCCTAAGATTTACTTTGGCAAAATAGGCTTTGAATGTATATCAACTTGTGGTCCTTAGTAGCAGTAAAGAAAGGGTGATATATTTTCAGTTTAGGCACGCATACATTTAAATTTCCATTTTCACTTTCACTTTCCATTTTCAATTTCCTATTTTCAATTCAGGCACGTCGATTTACATATTTTTGTCAATAATTAAAAAGAGACGGAGGTTTAATAATCATTCCATTTGATGTCAGTGGAAAACATCAGACCAAGAAGGCGCCGAGAGTTACTCTTCTGTAGGTTAGCATCAGCCAAACAGATGAAACGCAAAAAACAAAAAACACAAAAAGAAAAAAAACAGATTCTTTACTATGATTAATAGAGAACATTTTCATTTTGGACGAATTAAATTTAAAAAAAAAAACAAATTTTACCGTTTACAACAGATTGAAGGTCATTTTCGATATGGCCTTGGATCTTATCAAACCTCTTACTAAAAAAACAAAAGGTTTTGTTTTACAGTGTTTACAAGCGTTCTCGACTCGGTTGAAGGTTCATTTTCGATATGGCTGCATTAATACAAAAAGGTGCGTTCGATATGGTGAGAAATTTGGGTAAAATCTGCAAATAATCTTACCAATGAGGCCCATCTAGAAAAAATAACTTCAGATGGGATAACCCAGTATTCCCAAAATCTCTTCAAAGGAGGATTTTATCAAACATATACAGATGACACTCAGCTTAATGTTTCAAACTAGGTTTTTTGTTCTATTTCGACATTGTTAAATTTGAATAATTCTGAAGATAAGACAAATTGGATGGTCAACGGAAAAAGTTTCCAATATTGAAAAATGTAGTTAATACTGGAACATCATTTTAATTTTTTTTTTTGAATTTGGTTCAACTACACTTTTCGCTTTTGTTTATCATAACTTTCCTTCAAAAAGTCGAATGCGTTCGAATGACTCAGAAACTATTTTCAGGTCTTTTTATCAAATTTGTCTTAAAAACCTTGCAAATATATATATATAAATAAAGCGTTCCTCGCTCGATGCGCAATTGCATCAGACCATCTAGAAAACAGCCAAGTTGTTTCGAGCAGGTTGATGCGGCACTTGATTTTTAAAGAAAAAAAACATTTTTATACGTCCTATCAAAGGAGTTCAAAAACTATAACAGCCACATCAAACATTATTTTGATTTCAAATTTTCTTTGATTTCAATTTTACCTTTTTGATCTAAGGTTAAAACTGACCCTTTCCACTGACAAAAAAAAAAAAAAAAATATTATTATTATTATTATTATTATTATCGGATCTACCTCTATTTAGATACTAACAGTATTGTTTAAATATTATCTTCCAGAATTATCTCGGTCAACCGATGTTTGACGAAATGCAAAATAATTTATTATTGTTTGGTGCATATATTTATAAAACAATAAAACAATTGTCTCTTCTGACGTCGATTATGCATAAATTCAAAATTTTGTTACATATTCTTAAGATCAGTTCAACTGACATGTTATCAGGAAAGCTAAGCTTTTACGTTCGCGATTTCGCGCGATCAAAGGTAAAGGAAGACATGTATTTTATTCTTATCTATTCTCATTCACACTTCGGTATTCACTAATCTTTCGTTAACACTATATTTTCAAAATTTCTTTCTTTCAATTTTATTTGATCTAAAACTAACTCCGATCGGGTTTTAGACGATCATATTTAATTATTATAAGACTGACTAACTCTTTGCGTTTTTGCCTCCATTTGACGCCGGTGTTCATTTGTATTTCTATTTCCATTTTCTTTTCACTAATTTGTTTCTTTTATCTGACAATTAATTTGTCCTTCTGTTTTATTTTCATTTTTACTTCATATTGCGTATTTATATTTTAGTCTCTTTTCAATTAATTTCCTTCTCTGTATTCTTATTTATATTGCTAATATATTTTAGCTCTCCTTTCTCTTTCTACATCTATCCCGTTTTCATCTCCTTTCTTTTCTTTTGTTTTTCGTATAATTATGAGGTTTATTGAATTGTTGATACATCTTGATTCTTCCCGGCCTGATCTTCTAATTTAGAATATTTGCCTCTACTCTGTAATTAATTTATGTACCTAAAACATTGAAAAGAAGAATTTCCTGTGAAATTTTTAAAATTAAAATTTCCCACCATCAACAAGATTCGAAACCATGTACAGAACAAACAATATATAGTGGTATTCATTGGGTTCAGCTGCAGTAATCTGGAAAA
>CAHIKZ030000582.1:680000-720000 GCA_903632075.3 Acanthosepion pharaonis
AATATTTTGATTTAAGTATGTCGTATTAAACAACGCAACACTTAATAAAACACTTTTTTTTTACCTACACCTAGCTGTTACTGAAGAAAGTATTACGTTGCGCAAAATGAAAAAGCATGATGCAATCCCTTAGATTCACAGAATTGTTTTTTTCATACAGAAATGTTCCTTTATGTGTCGTGTGCCTTCATGTCATAGGCAGTCATGAATCTCTTTAATTTCCTCTCATTTGTTGATGTTTGTCTACTTTCCATCCATCACACTTTATGTTCCATAATCCATTTTAACAATCTCGCTATGTTAATTGTTTTCTCTTCCTAGTCCTCTTGCCATCAATATATACTATGTATATAAAATTTTCCAAGATTTCTCCCCTCAACATGTATCCTAGAAAGTTTATATATATCTTTATAGTTCCTGGCATGAATTACCATTTTGCTTTCATTTTTTATCTTAAAACTTACTAATTTTTCGAATATTCTGTCCACGGTATTCTCAACATCCTTCTCTAGAACCACATATGTTGGCATGTGTACCTCTTATCTATGGGGAGAATTTTTATCGTACTGTACCTTATCAGAAGAATATATAGCAATGCAGTGTCATTTTCTTTGTTTCTAACACTTTTTTTTGTTTCTTAATAGTTTTTCTAGTTTCTTGTAAGAAACCGCACTGGGCGCTATTAAAAATGTTTGCAGGGTTATCCAGTTCAAGAACAACCAACATGTACTGGCTATAAGAAATAAACGGAGACATTTAGACCAGTTATCTTCAGGACTGTCTTTAAGTCTTTTTGTCGTCAGTAGCAAAGCTGAGCCTTATCTGGAATTGGATAGAACGATAATGGTACTGGTAGTATTAGCTGTTTCTCAACAAGGAATATTTTGACAGCGATTGACGAGCAGCTAGTATTTCTTTCAGTTGAAGTCTATGAAATCTTTCTCATAGCATAATTTTTCAGGGAATCAGATTTTAAAGTCCAATAGAAGATATTGCTGTTTCCAATATTGACGTGAGTTTCCTTGCTAACATTTTATTCGAATTTGTGTAAAATATTAATATCTTTATTATGTCATTATTTCCTATTCGTGCTCACTTCATTTTTATCTCTTTCTCCTGTGGGTCGTCTTCAAGTGAAGATGTTTCTTTTATTTGTTACAGTTTTTTGTTTATGATTCTGTATCACCAGTCCACAATGTTCAAAGAGGGATAATCTTTGCCAAAAACCATTATGCTTCAATCGCTCATTGTATTTTTAATCATTAGTCTTAAGAAACTGGGAAGTCAGATCCAGTAGATGCTGTGAATGGAAACTTATTCCTTTTTGCCAACAGAAATGTACGGTTGGTAATATACATTGTACTTTATGCACAATATTACAGTCTCAATATTTCTGAAACGTTTTCCAACTTATTAGTCTTGAAGGGAGGATCCCCATTGTTGTGGCTTGTTAATGACCAGAAAGAAAGACACGAAAAGAAAAAGGTAGTTTGAACAAGTGTATTGAAATAACAGAACATATATACAAAATAAAAGTGTTATTAGTCAGCAGATAGAAGGGTCCGTCCGAAATGTCAGATTACACTGCGTCTCGACTGCCGATATTTAACAGTCCCCCTTCTTCGAGATTTATGTGGCACAAGGCCAAGTTTATCGTGGTTTCTCCGAGTCCATAGGCTCGGCCAAAAATATTCCCTTAGAGACCACATAAACGGGTTCAGGGCCTGTCTACCTCGCCGGACGAAATTTTGCCCTTCGGCAGAGCCTCGTCCGGGTTCCTCTATGCCAAAGCAGAGAGTTCGACAGAAGTCGCACACAGTCAGAGACTGCGTCTCGACTGCCGATATTTGACCGTCTCACCACGAGGAATGTATGTAGCACAAGGCCGATTTTACCGTGGGTTTCTCCGAGCCCGTAGGCTCGGCCAAAAATATTCCCTTAGAACCCGTATAAGCGTGTTCGGGATCTATCTAACTCCCCGGGCTAAATTTGCGTTTCATTCAGTAACCATCTACCATGAGTGCCTTTTGAGCTTTTCATGTGAAAATTAGTAAAAAAAAAAAATACAAAACAAAGGAAGAATTTAACACAATTTAATTGCTTTTATTTACACGTTGTTCTTATAGCAAGGAAGGTCATCGAAATTTCTCAACCAGGTTAAGAAGAGATACAAAAATTATCTTATTTTTTGTTATTCGCTCAGGTTCTAGAAATGAGGACGAGTTTGTAGATTCATTATCAGATACCTAATTATTTCTTAAACCACATATTTTATATATTATTTTATATTTGCTTGCACTAGACAAACAATGGAGACCCTCAATGTCTGCGTGTGAATATTCCTATAAACATCTGGAACCTGATGAATTCTACTTTAGACGTGTAAATCCATCTAATAAATCTTACATTTCGTCACACTGGGTCAAACTCGCGATCAAAAGTCCCCTAACTCACAAGAGACTTAGAGACACGACATGTACTGAAGCTGTGGTTGAAGTGGTGTGTCTTGGGCAAAATAGACTGATGAAGTACAACCCTTTCCTGGTTTGAATTCAGATTTTTCCTTCTTAGATCGGTAATCACTCAAGCTTATAGAACCCAGTCTGGAAACCAGTCTGCCCTGCTATTTACCCATATCTGAGGGTCGAAGAGATGGTGTCATATCTTTCCAAAGATTATTAGCACGAATACAATGAACTCGACTGTAATTCGAACTCTGCTCTCCGATTCCTCAATCTGAGCGCAATCGATTACTCCCCCCCCCGTGCATATGTTCAAAGGAGAAACATATAAAAAGGATGCTGGAGTTCACAAGCGGCAATTAATACTTTCTTATCTTTAAAACAAAACAGTGAATTTTCCATCACGCCGAACATTTTTCTCCTAGCGGGTTAATAAGCAGTAATTCATCATTTCAAGTAATTTTGATCTTTATTTATGTCTATTAGTTCATAAAGATCAGAGGAGTTTGTCATATCCTCTGACCTGTGTCACTTTGATTGTCGATCTCTTAGGGATACCGGCAAGAACATTTACTTCTACATAGTGCTTAATTCACACAGTCCGTTAGACCCTCTCGTTCATAGGCATTTGAATTATATACACAAATACACAAGAAAAATACACGCTACCGATCATTCTGAAGGTAATCAATCATCTTTATATCGATTTCTAAATTTAATGAATGAAAACAGAACTTCGAATATTTCCAGACATCAAGCTCTATATTTTGATCATTATCGGATTTTGTATATTTTTTTATGGAATCAACTCTATGTTTCGAAATAGATGTCTAAAATGGTTTGTTGTATATTAGTCCTGATTGATGGTGTAATTAGTTAGCAAGGAAATTGGAGTTCAGTTGCGCACATTTGCAGCTATTTGTAGCTCCGATTTTGCATCGTACCATCATATATAATAAAAATAAAAATCCTTTTGCGCATCACATGATCACGTATCATAAGAAATAGATGCATTTTGTGCACTGTAGAATCTTCAGTAATAGATATTTTTGCATGGTACCATTACGTATGAGAAGTAATGAAGCAATATTGATTATAATTATTTGATAACTAAATGTGGGTGATTGTTACTGCAACGCAGCAATAACGGCACATCGTGGCGTGATTTATATTAGAACAATATCGGTAAAATTTTATAGCGGCAATAATAGTGCAAATTCAAATCCAGTTTGTAACATAATAATAATAGCGAGAAATCTGAATTTGCGATTTTTCTGAATGGTAACTATTTAGGGAGATAGAAAACTGTAGTGTAGTAATTTAGTGGAAAAAAATATCTTTACCACCATCGTTGTAAATATTTCCATTGCCGATATTTTTCCGATTAATCCATTTTGTTTAAACAGAGTGTTTGTATTATATCTCTAAATGTATAGCAGGATCAGGAGCAGCAGACCAAACGCGGTAGCAATATTAAAAGCAAGAACGATTTGAAGACTTATATATATATATATATATATATATATATATAAGATAGATTGTGACGAGAAAAATATCTAGCCCAACAACCAACTTCCTTAGCAGCAAATTCAGTAATTGATTCAATATACTCTTTCCGTTTCATTTCAGTTGAAAAGGTTAGTCTGAGAAGGCGCTATGCGTTAATATCCTGGAGGTTAGCATCAGCCATGGAAGGTAAAAAATCTTCTTTCATATGGTTAAAAAAGAGCAGTTTTGTTTTTGATGTGTTAAAATTAACAGGCCAGGCCTTCCTCATGTTTGAGATTGGCGGCCAATTTGACTTTGATACTGATCATAATTGCTATTAACCTTTCACATTTCGGATTATAGGCGCTTGCTTACAGTAGCCGTTGTTCCAAGCAGATAAATGAGAAACGAAAAATACAGAGATCCATGATCCTGAAATAAAAATATTCAGGACCCACTCTGTATCTGTCTTTCACTCAATGCTTTTAGAATATTGCCGGTCAACACTCTCCACAGCAACCTGTTTTCTTAGCCCCCGTTTGCCGATGTTCAAAAATTTATATATTTATAGAGGGAAATATATAATACTGGAGTGTTTATAGTTTTACATAGTGTAGACTTTGAATTTGCCACAACATGACAACAGACAGTCTCTCCCTTGAATATACGTGACCTGAATGTTGCATCGACGGTGGTCATCATATAGTATTGATTCCTATGTTCACATTCTCTTTATCTATCTATCTATCTATCTATCTATCTATCTATCTATCTATCTATCTATCTATGTGAGAATGTGTTTGTGTGAATGACCGTATTTTAAGAATAAAGTAACATTTAACGACAATTGCGAAACATTTTATTGATTCAATCGCAGAATGTGTGCATTTTTTGTTAAATAGAGTAAAATCATTATTTTTTTTACTTGTAGAGAATTCAGACGTCCATCTATCTATCTATCTATCTATCTATCTATCTATCTATCTATCTATCTATCTATGTAGATCTATTTGTGTGAGTGTTTGCATTGTGAGAGTAAAGTAGCATTTAGCGATAATTGCGTTTTTGCATAATTGCATTTTTATTAATCCAGACGCAGAAGGTGTGGCTTTTTGGTAAATAGGATAAAATATTTTTTACCTGTTCTGAAAACAGACAAAGAATGCAAAAGAAGAAGAACAGGGAAATATAACAACAACTTCTATTTTTGTTTCTAAAGACAACAAACGTATTATTGTTTCAGCCGAGCAAGGTTTGCATTGCTTTTTAAATAGGGTAAAAGTTCCTTTCTTTATAATGAAGTCAAGCGTAACAACAAAAAATAAAAAAAAAATAACTGCAATTTAATATATTTTATAAATAAAACACAGATGTTAAAAAAAGGTAGAGGAACATAATTTTTTTTATTAAATTAGAAAGATCAATCAGTGCATAATTATATACAGAAATATTGCACGGATCATGATGATTTGTTCATGGGACATAAGCAACATTTATTCAATGGCCATTTTTCTTTTCATTTTCACACGATGGTTGTAAGAAAATTTATATTATAAGCATATATTGACTAAAATATGTAACATCTAAAATTATATTAGTTTGCTAAAACGAAAACGAGTTTGTGACTTTCTTTAGATAACCTTAATAGAGTTCAGTTATGAGAAACATTATTCAAAATTTCGTTCCGATTGTATTGCGACAGCTGTCAAAAACGGATTCAGATTATTTTTCAATTATTCTCAAAAGTGTCGTAGTTTTAATTAGCGACGATCGAAGAAAATAACATCATCTTCGACGTATTATGCATTTTCATTTTTAGACACTCAAAATGCAACTTAAACAAAAAAAAAAGAAAAAATTGCCAGGGAAGTTATTGTGAAATGCTAGAAAATTTGCTTCACTGTGTCATAGTGGACAATCCTTTTGGCCAAGAATCTATGGTTCAGATTTATAATTCTACCATTTGTCTTACAGTTTTATAAAACTACCATTTGCTTTGAATAATGCTTGATGCTCTTCTCAAAACTTTAGAGATTCTCGATAAAATCCAAAAAGAAAAATCTGCAATGATATTGGTTCTGACCTGGCATCTCATCTTCAGACACTTTTCCATCGCCGTAACTTAGCTTCCCTGTATCTTTTCTATAAATACTTTCTGATTATCTTTCCGCTATGGTATCGAGACTCTACATAGTACTAGATGATCATGTTAAATTTAAAATTACTAGATGCAACCACAAGTTCTATGCTAATAGTTACTTTCATAGCTTTTCTTTCTTGTAGAACTCTCTTCTGGTTGCTTGTTTCCCAATCAATTTTGTTCGTCGAAAAATTAAATGCGACATCAATCGTTAGCTTCTGTCTTCTTAATTTCTGTTTATTTATTGTTCTCTTTGCTTATTTGTTTTCTTTTTATTCTCTAACGCTCAGTAACTCCTTGCGTCTTACTGGCTTTATTGACTTGTCTGAGGAGAGATGATTAAAAAAAGTCGTGCCAAAAGCAATTTGTAAAGTTTTATATTTCAAATTTCGTGTTGAATTCTCTCTCAGGGAGGTGGACACACATTGAGCATAATAGTGAGCAAATCTATTTATTACATGAGAATAATCAATGTTATATGATGCTGAAAATGGATAGAATTGTAAAAAAAAGTATTGAAATTATGAACCGAAAAATCGTTTCCCTTAAATTCGTTATAGTAATCAATTTGATATGTGGAATCCGTATACATAAAGCAAAAAACGGTAGTGAATTTTGTTTACGACTGATTCACAATCTCTTCTTCTTCTTCTTCTTCTTCTTCTCCTCCTCCTCCTCCTCCTTCTCCTCCTCCTTCTTCTTCCGCTTCCTTTCAAGGACATAGACGACCATGGCTCTCCAAAACTTCCTATTCTGACGCTTAGCAGTTTTACTCCTTCTGGGCATAAGTGATCTTCCTGTTGCCATTTTCTTTAAAACCTTGTTTACTCGCTGCGACCATAGAAGTTTAAGTATCCTTCTGTAGAACCACATATCTGCTTCCTCCATATTTTTCTCATCCTTAGGGAACTTGTCAAAATTCGCTGCAATATAAGAGTATGGATATCACATAGTAATTCTGGATATTTTGTTTGTCGCTACGTAAACAAAAAACAAAACATTTTATATTTTACTGAATGATGCAGCTATGAAAATGTTTTAAGGCCAAGCGATCGTAGTGAAGAGAAAAAACAAAATATCAATTAGTGCACAAGTATCTTATTATTATGTAATCATGTTCATGTTTTTATAGTTGGATTGGAATTAAATCCTTTATAATAACTTCAACTGAATAACGTCAAATGATTGAGAAAAAAGCGTAATATTGGATCACCGCAGACTACAAGATTTTTTGGTCATCTCTTGCAAGGTGACCGGAAAAGTTTAATTAATCCTTTTTAATCATCCGATATTGAAACTTCGAATTACCAGTTTAATCCGATCTTAAAGGGTTTCTCAAAGTTTTTTAAAAAATATTCAAGATTCATGGTATTATGCAACCTCCTCAAACCTGTCAGAAGATCGTGAAACAAAACATTAATATGTTGTAGATTAATGTTAAAGTCGAAAATGGAACAATTGCCTTTAAATTTCCACAATAAAGCGAACTTCATTTAAGGACAAATAATCTCTCTCTGCCAATTTATCTATCCCCCTCACTCTACATCTATCTATCTATCTATATATATATATATATATATATATATATATATATATATATATATATATATATATATATACTAGCAGAAAACACAAATATATTAACTGCATCCACTTGCAAAAAAAGACTAAAAATAATGGAAGCTCTAATAATAAAAATGAAAAAGCCAACTCTTAACAATATTAACTATGAACAAAGCCACAATGTGCTAACCGTATTCGGAAATTAAAAAACATCACTACCACACACTGAACATACACAGAATGCACACACTCTACTAAGCTGATAATCGAATCATCCTTGATAATGGCTAAAGGTATAGCCGAAAGCGCTCGGAAATATAGAACATTTGGACAGTTCTTACACACCCTTTGTCAAGAAAAGAAAGCTCTTGTCAGAACACAAGAAAAATTAAATAAAAAGCTCAACCGTAGTACCTTGTCTGTCGTTTTTAATGAAACATGCATAAAGGAAGGATTGCTGCCTAAATATACAACTATATATATATATATATATGTGTGTGTGTGTGTGTGTGTATATACAATTGTGTGTGAAAATATATATATATATATATATTGTTATATGAGAAAACAATGACAAAGTGCAAAGTATTTTGTCGTGTAGGACTATTAGTCCATTCGGACATCATTGCAGCTGTAGTAAAAATGAGTATGGTACAGCCAGTCTACTAGACATGCTAGCTAAATTCCCATTAAAGACGCCTGCTAGTGTTTGTTTCAACACCCACAAAGCCCAACTTTGATTTCTACTGCAAATATCCTGATCGGACCGTTTCTGGGAGAGAACGCGTTATCTAGCGTGATCAACAGTCTGAACAAGTCTAGCTCGCTCAAAGTCTCGGTCAAGATGAGTTGTGACTTCGTGCTAGCAACCACTTCCGGCTCCAAAGGATTCTGTCTAACGAATTTCACCCTCAAGGCTTGTGTCAAATCTTGATATGCTTTTCAGGCACATTCCAAAGATGCCGCACGCTGGGATCTCCACCTCTAGACCGATAAAATCAAGAAGTCACCTTCATGACAAAACCTCCATGATGATTAGAACCCGGGTCTCATGGTCAGAAAACGAACACCTTAACCATCAATATAACCATCACTTTAGCCCAATGACGCCCTAAAGGACGAAACGAATTACACGAAAAGAATTGTCGATATTTTCATAGAATATTGAATCGCACTTATTCTGAACGTTAGTGATCGAACGCTTTCAGTCTACTTCTGTCCACTATCAACTTCAACTAAAAAGTGTTCGCTGTAATACATTTTTTGAATTGCGTGTTTCCTGTTTGTCCATTAGATTTTATACTCTGTCATCAATGTTGTCCGTTAGGAAATACTAATAACTGTTTAGCTTTTATTATTGATTTTGATTAAGATCAAATAAGGGTTGAAGTATATCTATATTGATTCTGCAATTTTGCATATGCACAACATCAGTTGAGCGGTTTTGATATTACTTGGTAGCAAAACAGAGGCATGAAGGCACAGGCAATATCTAGATAGTTGACTCGATCGGAAGCAATCCCACTGAGCAAGAAGAATTTCGGAGATGTTTTACTGAGTAAAGCTGAGAGTGTAGCAACACTGCTTCAATGTATGATCTATGAATGCTGGGAATGTCATAGCTCATGTAAGTAACGAGGATGTTTTAATATATAGAAGACATAAAAAAAACTGATTTTAACAAGCAATATGAAAGACGTGTTACGTTCTCTCTTTGTCAAACACAGAACCAATTCCATATGTGAACAACGCAACCTGCATACATTATAAGCCAAACATTTGGGGTTTCTGGCCATATCACATTGGAGCACCGCTTCTAGTACGATTAAAGTTAAGCAACGTCGAACCTGGTCAGTAATTAGATGACTTACTGCTTGGGGATACCAGGTGCTCTAAGTTCAAATGCGGAGATGGTGCAATGTATAACATCTTGGAATTGGAAATCAGAGGTCTAAGATTCAATTTCAGTTTGGCTCATTGTATTCACTTACACTTGGGAGATATATGGATCCTCCTCTTCTCTCTCCTTAGTTATAGGCTAATTCGCCCTTGCATGGAGTATTGCTGCCATATATGGTCTGGGGCCCCTTCTGTTTGCCTCGGAGTTCTTGATAAGATACAGGGACAGATATGCAGTATAATTGTTCCGGATCTGGATTCTCACTTGCAGTCGCTTTCTCACAGACGTGCCGTTGCCTGTCTCTGTTTTTTTTAACAAATATTTTCATGGTAATAGTTCCGATGAGCTGTTTTCGCTGGTTCCAAGACTTCGTGAATTCAAGCGTCCTACGAGGCTGGCATCCCGCTCTCGTCCTTTTACTGTTGAAACTGTTAAATGTTGTCGCCTCTTCTACTTCAATAGCTTCATGTCTCGCACCTCTCGCCTGTGGAACTCCCTTCCCTATTCCTGTTTCCTTGATAGCTATAATCTCCAACTATTCAAGTGTAATGTCAATCGACATCTCCAGTTGCCGTGATCTATCCACTATCCTTCTCCTCATCCTTTCTTCTATCACTCCTATCTGCTCTCGTTCCAAATCCTCTATGACCCCTTGCGTACTAGTGGCTTCCCGTCTTGCTTGGGGTAAAATGCTAAAAAAAATTTAATAGCACTTGTATTATTCAATCATTAAGATCTAATTGTTTTCTATGTTTAAATAACGTGCAAAATGGTGTTAAGCCGTAAAAAAAATCAATCAATCATCCAAATGTTTGGATGCACCCTTTGGATTACGAAGAATTACATAAGAATTAAAGATTTTCACTTTTTCAAAACAAATTTACAAGCTCATTTGTGGCCAGAGGTATTTCGCTTCATGAAGTATTTTAATATATATTCAACAACAACAATAGCATTATTATTATTATCATTATTATTATTATTATTATTATTATTATTATTATTATTGATGCTAATAATAATAAGGAGAAGAAGAAGAAGTAGAGGAAAAAGAAAAAGAAGAAAAGTAATTACTTATTATCTAAAGTTTCTTTAAAATTATGGCTATATTTATCTTGCCGGCTAATGACAATCTTAGTGCTTTGTGATTTTAAATATTAGGCAAATCCCCGCTCTAAAAATGTACAGCATGTACTAAAATGTTCAGCATTTTCAACATCTTGGATTACTAAGAATTAATTACACCAAAGAGGATATGAATCTTACTAATTATTAATGTCAGAGGTTAATGTAAAATGTTTAGACACTAGTGGACGTTCTTTTTCGGGGTGAAAGACATTCAATTAGAAATTCTTGAGTAATTGTCATATTCTAACGAATTTTACGGAACTTATTCACAAATCAGCGAAATAATTAATTTAATTTCATTTATTAGAAAATCTTGGTAAAATTAAATATTTTGACTAGTGATTCAGCTCCATAGTTAATTTTATTAGCGTAAGTGACTAATAACAAAACCAGTTACAATTGGAACTTAGTTCCAAGCTCTTTTCTATTATATCACCCGCACATTCAAGCTTACAGCACCTGGTATTCCGAAGCAATCATCCATCTATGAACAGAACAGGCTTGACGTTGCTTATCGGTGATCGTACGAGAACCGATGTTAGAATGTGATATGGCCATATGCCCTTGAACAATAAGAAATAAGAAGAAGAAGAGTAATAAAATATACGAACTCGTGTGCTTTTACACCTACAAAAAGAATAAGGTAAAATCTGGGAAAATCAGAGCACTCAGAATCGTTATTATTTACTTGGGAAATAAATATTCTGAGAACGTTGTCAATGAGGTTGTTAGGAAAACCATTGTTAACTAGAGTCTGTTTTGCATTGTTGAGTTCTTCAAGGAAAGTAGACGAGATGATAAATTCTCTTGTGCTCTCTTTAAGTATTTGTTATTATCCCCGCTATTTTGTATCTAAGGATATGTATCATGCGTTTATTGACCGAAATAGCATGTTTTCTACGTGAAAAATGTAGTAATTGGAGAAGCACGGGTCAAGATGAGTTCCCATACTAACACCATTAAGCAAGACTCAGTAATATTAACTACGAACACGGTCAGAATGTGTTGTCTCTGTCTGAAAAATTAAACATCTTTATCAATTTAGATACATACACAAAACCGATACATCCAGGTAAAAATTAAAATAAAATCATCCTTAATAATGGCTAAAAGTATCGACGGATGCGCTCGGAAATGCAGAACATTTGCACAAATTTTACACACTTTGTATTCAGAAAAGAAAACACTTGTATGAAGACAAGAAAATTTAAATAAAAAGCTTAATCGCAGTAACTTGTTGGCCGTCTCTTACAAAACATATATAAAAAGGGATTGCTGCCTTAAGAAGAAATATATATATATATATATATATATATATATATATATATATATATTTGAAAATACCACCGTCACTCGTTTCGTGCGCATGTGTAGACGTGAGTGCATTGAAAAAAGCAGTCCGATGAAATCCTAACGAATGAAACACGTCAAAAAAACTTTTCCAATCTGTCATACTACTTTTCTTAACACACACACGCACACACACATATATATTTTATATATATATATATATATATATATATATATATATATATATATATATATATATATATATATAAACAATATATATTTCAGTAGTTATCCTTCTTTATATATATTTCAGGAAACATGTCTGTTATGGATATCAAGTCTTTCGGTGAGTTTCTACTTATAAATCGTAAACGTGTAAAGGAACTTGCAGAAATTTCGACTGGTTTTGGGCATTTCAAAGAAAGAATGTAGAAGAAATAAGATAACCAGTGGGAAATCTATGATATTAACGACTCTTTAAAGACTTTAAAATATATATATATATATATATATATATATATATATATATATATATATGAAGAAATATAGTCTTAAGATGCGCTATATTTATTGGATAAAGTGCTCAATATCAGAGATAGAGCGTGTGTAAATATAAAGAGGCGACAGTGTGTTTCATGCTAGATGCAATCGTCAGGCCTGACATTCTCTCAAACTTTCAAATATATATATATATATATATATATATACAGTCTTCTGAAGATCTAGTCAATGTAGGCTTCGAGCACCTTACTGAGTAGGTAAGTTTGATTTCAGGCCTTTTTTCTCTTTCTTATATCAATATCGTCGTTTTCATTTGAGACTGTACCCGGATAAGAAGTTCTGTTTTGGAAACTGTTTATCTATTTATCTATCTATCTATCTATCTATCTATCTATCTCACCCCCATATATATATATATATATATATATATATATATATATATATATATATATATATATATAACATCTTTTATTGAGTGCAGGTGCTAATAAAATAGTGCTCCATTTGAAAGAACACATTTAGAATTTATATTAATAAATGTACAGTGTTTCCTCGCCACAAACACAACCCTGAATTTCATACACAATCGTCAGGTGACGATTGAAAACTAGTTTCAATCAGCAGCTGTGAGGAAAAAATATGTATATATAAATGGTGGTACTCTTGAAAAAATATATATATATATATATATATATATATATATATATATATATATAAATGATGGTACACGCTTATATATATATATATATATATATATATATATATCAGATTGAGTTTGTGTGTGTGCATATGTGCTTGTGTGTGTGCGCGCACGCATGTGTGTGTACCAACATGAACTCCTCAATATCGATATACTGAAAGAATCGTTTCTTTTTTATTCAAAGTATATTTGAGTTATGGTATAGCATGTTCTTCGATTTGTACCTATGTCAAATCTGCTGCACTTTTCATATCCTCTGTTGGTGTGCAGTTTAATTTTATTGTTATCAATTCCTTTTCCTTTCTAACAATTGATTTAAACCAATACAGTGTCGATTTGCAATCAAAAAATTCGATTCAAACAAACTCAACATCCCTAAAAACGGAAACAAAAACAAATATTAAAATTCTACAAAAATCAATAAGGTGGGTATTAAAGATATTGTCAGTTCTCAAAACGCATCATAGCAAATCTGCTCTCTATGCCCACCGATGTTAGAAATCGTGACAAATCAGGCGATGCTGGAACCAAACTCTGATCATAATGAATTTTAGCATTTCGTTCGCCTGTCTGTCTATCTATCTATCTATCTATCTATCTATCTATCTATCTATCTATCTATCTACCGAATGTCACAGGCTCCTTTAATATCACTGGTTTCTCTACGAGATGGAACTCGTTTGTTCCTAAGTCTTGCAAGATTAGTTTAATTTCGACTTTGCTCCATCGTGTTATGATTTGTTCCCCTGAAATTTTGGATGGAGAACTTACTAAAATTCGAAATATTTTCGTAAGTAATGGATATCCCATCAATATTATCAGGCGTGTGATCAATAATAAAATCAGACGCTTTAAGGAGCCTGTGACATTCGGTCCTAGCCAATGCCCTGTTTATTTGAAGTTACCTTGGCTTGGTAGGAAATGTCAGCTACTATCGGACAAAATTTCAGCGTCTATTTTGTCCACATATAATACTGTTAATTTGCACACGGTTTTTCATACTAGAACCCTGCCTCCTTCCTTTTCCAAAGATAGGCTGTGCTATTTTCATAAAAACCCTGTTCTTTATAAACTTAAATGCCGTTGCGACGCGGTTTACATAGGACGTACCAATCTATGGTTGGAGACGAGAGTGGCTCAACATGTTCCTGCTTTTGTACGTTCAAGCTGTCCCGGCCAGCCTCTAAGAACAACTCAGTCAGTCCATGAATCAGCAATTGGGCAACATTTACCGAACAATGACGCTTGTGCCGCCGACTAGGAAGACACATGGTTTTCGGTATTACAGATCGCTCGTTCTATACATCAACTACGTCTTTCTGAAGTTGTTTACATTAAGTGTCAGCAACCCAGTCTTTGACGACAGAAGTAACACTTTTTACGTTCTTTACGTCTGATGGAGGGTCTGTGAGTTTCCCTTTTTACTATTTTATATACTGTTGTGGAACTATTTATTGACATCAACCCTCATTCGATTTTAATTTATATAATTAAAATTTGTCTTTTAATCGAGTTCCACCTTTCCCTCCTCAGTCAATTTATTGTCTTTGTATTCATTCATATTAAATATTGCCAAAGAATATCTTTGACAAAGCGTTGGCCAAAAGGTGCCTTAGATATGACGTCCACTTTCTTCAAAGCTATATATATATATATATATATATATATATATATATATATATAAATTTCTATCTATCTATCTATCTATCTATCTATTTTCTTCCTATCTATCTTAATTTCTATCTAAAAAAGATTTTTAAACATAATTTGACGGATAATGTGAATGCATTGCACATGGACATGCATCATTGAGAAGAACTGACTTTAGATCGTATAAGGAAGCGACGCAATGAATTAGAAGACGAATGTCTCAAGCGTGATCTCTAAAGAGACACCCACTCTGATATGCCAACTAGTATGAAATGTGGTTGTCGAGGGCAGGTTATGTAAACCATCTGCAAGTTCATTATAACAAACAGAAACAAGCGAACTTTGCCAACCTCTTTCATTGTCCTGTTAACAATCTGTCTGGTCTGCAGACTATCATCTGAATTGAAAAGGCCGATGGTTCTACACAGAGGAGTTGCAGATCCAAACAACTCAGTCAAGGATACAGTTTATCGTTTATATGTGCATAATACATATGAAATCGAATGCTGTTCTCAAGGGACATCATAGGGACCACGGACGCCGAAACGAGACGAAAGCTATTACAAGTGATGCAAAACGTAAGGGGTCGGTTCATATTTGAGTAAGATAATGGCAATCATTATCTATCTATCTATCTATCTATCTATCTATCTATTCCTTTCCTTATGATTAAACATTAGGTTTTCGTTGACTGAACATTTAGTGTTTGCTGTCGCTTGAAATTTGTAAAATATTTATCTTAAAACAATGTTACTCGAAAATTGAATTCTCAACTACTGTAACTGCTAATGATTTTTCCGATATCGGTGGCGGGTTCGTCAGCATGTTGACTGTGTCATTATTCCATCTTCGATTTACATGTGTTAGCCAATTCTGCTAAAAGACCTCAAGTGATGCGGTTTCTGTGATCTGTACTAGTTCTTTTTTTTCTGATTCTGTAATGTCAGTAAACGAGTTTCGAGGATTTATGGTTCTCAGTAAAGACCACATGCCTCACTCGAAGACATATCTAACAATGTATCAGCGAATGCGGTTGTATCCATCTTAAACTTTATATCTCAATGAACGGAGATGATGACATCTATGAAATCTCTATGTCAGGCTCTATCTGAAGAGGCTATTTCCGAACATTAAGGTTGGTCAAAAATACACGTAGCATAACCTATTCTCTGTTCAATTTTCTCCACGGTTCAATAAATATTTCTTTCGCATGTTAGTTTAATGATACGTCTCAGAAAATTGAAAATACGACAAAGATAGTCATCCCAACGAACACGTAATCTATGTATGATTATGGCGGTACAAGTTCAACTAAATTTGTCTTTAACGCGGATAAACAAGTTCACCAAGGAAACAAAGATGACAATAAGATTTTTCAGCTATCAAAATTAGACATATTTCCAGATAAACTAAACATACACACACACGCAACCACACCACTCACGCATGCCCGCACCCACACCACACACATGTAACCACAACACACACACACACACACACACACATATATATATATATATATATATGTAAATATACTCGTTTCGAAAAAACTACGAAGTTTTGATTTGCCAATAATCAAATCAATCTCGAAGGAAACAAATGTTTTTAAAAAAAGAAAGAGCTAAAAACATCAAAGTCTGTCGAAAAAAAAATCGCACAGATAAAGGTTTAAAGCCCAAAGAAAAAACCCCGACACGAGTAAACAACTAACTAAAAAGAGCGCAATACAATCGTAGAGCAGACATAGTCAAACCTAGTGAGCCAGATAAACCTACCCAGGTTTCACCTAAGCGGATGCTCAGGGAAAGCTGGCCTTTCCTGACGATCTGCTTTGGTGAAACCTGGGTAAGTTTGTCTGGCTCACTAGGTATATATATATATATATATATATATTATATATGCGCGGTAGTTATTAGAAAGCGCTCAATATCAGAGATAGAGCGAACATATTTGGTTGCAACCAAAATATATATATATATATATATATATATATATATATATATAGAGAGAGAGAGAGAGAGAGAGAACGAGAGAAAGTGAGACAGTTGAAAATTTGCGTAAATTGACAACACTGTCTTTTCTCTTTTCTTCGTTCTCTTTCTCTCTCTATCAGATTTTTGTGTGAGGATCCATTCTTGGTTGACCATTTTTAGGAGGCCATTCTACTAGGATCGCTTTTTTAAAGAAGGATGTTGTTTCCAGTCTGCATTGGAACAACTGCAAAATCATGCTCCTCCCCAAATTTATAGATAAATTTAAATCCAGAGACGGATATACAATGTAATAAGTCCTGACCTGGCATCTGGAATCCAGTCAATTTCTCACAGGCGTAATCTGTCTTCCCTCTGTCTTTCCTACAAATATTTTCATGGCATCTGCGCTGACGAGCTATTTTCACTGATACCCCAACTGCAAAACTTTAGGCGTGCTACTACGTCGGCATCTCATCCCCCCCATTTACTGTGGAAAAAGTTAAATGTAACCGCCTCTTCTACTCCAACAGCTTCTTCTCTCGCCCTTCCCGACAGTGGAACTCGCTTCCTATTACTTATTTTCCTGATAAATATATTCTTAAAAAATTTAAATATAATGTCAATTGACACATTCTGTTGCCTTGATCCTGATCCCCCATACTTCTCTTTATTTCTTCCTCAAATACCCCTCTTTACTCTTACTTTCACTCTTTGTAACCCCTTGCGGGCTAGTGGCACTCCCACCTTCATTGGGGTGAAATGCTTAAAAAAATCGAAGTACAAATGCATGCTAAGATTTCTTCTTAGCCAATACGACAGGCCACATCTGGGTTTCATCCGCCGTATTGTTGTTTGTTGTCTTGTCGAACGCTATTATCACTTTTCTGCGTGTTAACACCATTCTTTCTTTGTCAACTTTTGACTCATTATTGTTACTTTACCTAAATCTTTCTTTCATATATTGTTTGCTTAGCATTATTTTTCTCTGTTCTTTTATTCCCTTTGTTATTGTTTATTGCAAACTTTGTAAATTTTGTTTGTTAGGCTTTCTGCCAATTACATTCAATCATAGCCATTTCCTCTACAAACGAAAATACAGTCTGTTCAAATATAGCGAAATTTTTCCCGATTTAAAAATGATAACAACATCTTTTAAATGCCATGTCCCTTTAAGTCTTAGGCGATCATGTCTCTCCACAGATTCCTTTAATTTATTATCAATCAATTTCCATATTTTCTTAGGAAATATGTCGTGGTTTCCTGTTGCCTCCTCCAAAATGTTGTATTCAGAGAATTTGTTCTCCTACCCTTGCTGTCATAAGTGCGTGGAAATTTTCAGTTTTTCTACTGTGGGTGAAGTTGTGCAAAATGAAATGCACCAGATTATAATTACATTGAGTTTCATTAAAATTTCAAATATGCATTTTAACATACTTTTTGTTTTCTTTGTTAAAAACAAAACAAAAATGATATTCTAGGCAAAGTAACTTGGGCCTGATTAGCAGTGGATAGAAAGTCGTAGGTTTCTTAGAAATTTTCTTCTTGAATGTGCAGAGCACTTCATGCCGTGGGAGCTGATTGCTATCCTCAACTTTCTAACATGTATAGCTTCAAGTTATGCTTTTCTCTTTACTATACTTCCTGTGTATACTTCTAAAGTCTACTTTAATTCTATATTTCCAACGCCTCCGACTAAACTCTGAAATTGCTATTTTTCTTTTTTCTTTCAATAGGAATAGATAGGTTCGCCTATCGTTCGGTTTACAAATCTTCCGGGGATTTAGAACAGGTGTAGAAACTTATCCTTCTAATGTCTTCTCATTCCCTTTTCCTGCTTGCGTCTTAGTGGCATTATCGCCTTGTTTGGAGGGAAATGATTTAAAGTCCTTGTTCTGCCATTTATTTTCACAAACTCGTTAGTTCGGTGACTTGCTGTTCCCGTCTTGCCTTCAATATATAACGCGTGTGTCGAATTATTTCCTATTTATGCATGCACTTTTGCTATTTATGTATCTCTATCTATAAAAGGCAGGATATATGTGTGTGTGTGTGTGTGTGTGTGTGTGTGTGTGTGTGTGTGTGTAACGAAAGCACGGCCGCAATACTCGACGGATTTGCACCAAAATTTACATGCACATGCTCCAAGTTAGCGGAAAGGCCAAGACCGACTTTGCATTTCCCAACTCCCACCGATAGTGGAAATAATCGATTTTTTCATGCTTCTACGGCAGTTTTCATGTAGTTTGCGGCCATTTTGTACTGGCCAAAGTGAGAGCCTATAGCTGGACGCCACAAATATGCAGATTCTATTGGTCAGCGTGAGAGCCAACAGCTGACTGACACAAATATTAACTAGCATGCAAAAAAATCGATAGCTGCATTCATCACAAGTGGGAAAAATTTAAATCTGCATGGCACTTTACTCCAATTAGCTCATTCGCTTGCTTAAACTCTACGTTAATTCTGATTCCGCAGAACTGGGTTGGGTGTGAAAAATTATTTGTTGTTAACATTCTTTTTTATTCAATTTTTCCAGTTACGAATCCTTTTTTAAATCTGATCGTTTTGTGTTCATTTTATTTAGTTCTTTTTTCGTAACAGATTTAATGTTTAGTATAGAGCTTAGAGAAAATTCGCAGTGTGAGATAGGCAAGAAGTAAGGCATGTAGCAATATCAGCACGGCAAAGGGCACACCTTTAAAGGCATGGAAGGGCAAAAATATTTTAAGTCAAGTGATAGCGATTGCTATATGTGTCATACGATTTTTTGAATCAAGTACGGGCAACGCCGGGCCATGCTGCTAGTCCATTCTAATTTTGATTTTCTGATGTTCCATAAATCTTTGTCGTGTGTTTCGATTTCCATTCAAAAACTATCAGAACTGTTGCTTTTGATAACGGAACTAAATTACGCAGAGTAAAGCCTCTAACCTTTAACACTGTCACGGGTATCCACAAAGTTATAATGTTGTCATTCAATTCAATTGTTTATAGAATTGATTGGAAGGAAAGGGTGTATAGTTTGGTCGTCTCACCGCACAAAAAAAATTCAATCAGTGACCATCGCTTGCGCAACAGTTTATGGCCTAGGACAACATTACACAAGTGCAAAAACCACAATATTCCTCAAACATTGCACCTTGAGACTTTAACCTATTCCATAATCAAATCCTACTTGAAAGGAACAGGATTTGAAGACGCCGACGAAATCCCCCCACCAAAAAAGGAAGTTTCAGCAATGCTTCCATCAATGGAAAAATACTGGATAAAATTTTATTGCTTCAGAAGGAGACTACTTCGAAGGAGAGTAAATGCCGAATTGATATGTCTTGTAGGTTTTTTTGTTTTTTTTAAATCAATCCCAATATTTTTTGATCTGACATCGCATACCCCATCAATTTATAAGTAGAAAAGCATATTTATCACATTGAGTTTGTTATTCCTATGTAAGGATTGATTCAGTTCGTTTTCTTACTGCTTATAAATTCTTTGTGGATTATTTACACTCGAAACACATTATGGTTTGTAGAAATAATATTTTTTGAGCGAATATTGCATTAAACTTTTTTGCTGATATTAATGATGCTCCCAGATGCAAGTTCTACTATGGATCCATACCTTTCTCAGAGGTATTGGCGCGCGAGTGGATGTAACGAACTCGACCAGAATTGGAACTCGGCTCTCCGATTTCTCATTCTGAGCAGCTATCAATTACACCAACCGCACAATCTCATATGTAAGGAAAGTCTCTAACATTCACTGTCGTATAGGCGAATAGAAATGACGTAGACGTCCAGCGCTTTTTACTTTCAATCTAACCATTTTTGTATCTCGTATTATATTGTCTAGTTTTTTTAGGTGAAATGAAAATGTATTGCAAATGAAACTCTACGAAGAAAGACCTTATAAAATACGTTACCAATGGTTATAATATAAATAAAATGACAAAATAATTTAATTTGCCTGTTATAACATTTTGTAATCTATTTTGTCATAAACCACAATTGTGTTAACTCTAGGTTCCACTTTATCTGTAAGGAAATTCTCTATTATTCAGTACCATACAGAAGGATAGATTTTCAGATAGCATTCTAGCACGCGGTTCTTTGTTTCTAACGAATTTTTTCTTTTTGAAAAATAATTTGTTGGGTTTTGGGAATGCTTCTTCGTATGGCAGTTTTAATTGAAAAATATTGTGGTATAGTTCACAACACTGCTTAGTCTGAAAAAAGCCACACTCCTGTGGTAACCTGGAGAAGTGAAAACTATTCTTTATGTGCCATGAGATTTAAAGACATGTGGCTATTCACAATCTTTTGTCTTTTCTTGGCCCAATTAACGTTTGACCGCTTATCATGCCTTTTTTACTTTCTTCTGTAGTCCATTCGATCGTATATGTTAAAGGAATTTACTTACTGTTTCCATCTGCTTCTCCTACCTTCAATATTATTATCCAAGTCAGTTTTCTCATTATTTACCCAGGAAATTCTTTCTCAATGTAAGTATCATTTACTTATAATCCCGGTTCTTCTTCGAATTTCATCTTTGTTTCTATGTATTCTCATGTTTTGTCGATTAAACTATATTACTGTTGTTTCGTGATAATCAGCATGGAGATTTTAATGCCTTATACTTAATTTTGATATTACATCTTTTTCTAAAGACATTTCCCAATTAGCTTAATAATTTGCTTAAATTCTGGAACGCATTCTTCTATATTGCTATGCAGCTTCAGATTTCTGTGTCTCATTTCTTGTCGCCAAAAACACCAGATTAAAAAATTGGTAATCGAAATCAGTTTCCAAAGCAATCAGCCGTATGAAGATCTCATTTAATGACTTTTGCAACGGTATTGGGGAACAAGGACGGGAACGACACGAATGAATTGATCGGCAAGTCAAGCTATTTTCCTTCGGATTTCCGTCTCATTTTCTATGACTAAAATACGGCGCTAATGATTTGGTCAGCAAGACAATTTTAAAGACTATTCAGATATTTTCGACATTCATTTATATAAGCCCTGGGACACTATTGGGAACATCGTGAGGACAGACAGCATGAATGAATTGATCAGGAAGACAATCTATGCGACTTTAATTTTCAGTGTCTCTGATTTCTTTCGTCTAAACATGGAGCGAATAAACTGGCCAAGGAGGTAAATTTGAAGACCAATCAGTTGTATGAGATACTCGTTGAATGGGCTTCGCAAAAATATTGGATAACATTTTGAAGAAGGGAACGACACGAGTGAAATAATCAGTAAGACAAGCTTGCTAAATTTTAAGGTAAGGTAAACACTCAATATATATTTTCTTTTTCTGTTTCTTTCGTTGTATTCTTCAAGAGAAGTTGCACTCTCAATATTTTCTTAATGATTTTTTTCCTATTAGCATTTATCCTTTTCTAGAGTTGTTATTGACACTGAATGTGAGAGTCGGGATTTGAGATCAGGTTCTAAACTTGCGTTTACTTCAACCAAATGTCTTTTATAAAGTATGAATCCAGTTCATTTCCCAGCCAGCTTTCTATCAAATATCAAGTTAGGCTGTGTAGCATCAAATCTAGGAGAAGGAAAATTGTTACAACAAACATTGCAAAATCAACGGTAACTATGCCACTAGCTTTCGTGACTTCATATATAATAAAGAAAAAGAACCTGTTCAGAGCACGAATAGAGATGACATTTAAGAAAATGACAAGTCTCCGAGTTACGACGTCCCCGACATACAACGATTCGTAGTTACGACAGAATTAATATGATTTCGACTCATATCATTTGGCTCATAAATAATGCGGTGTGGATGAGTTCCTGCTTGTACACCATATTGGATTATTGTGAATTCAATCTCTTTCGCCTGTACAAATGTATTCCCTTTCATCATGGCTTCCAAGCGTATGGTAACTTTTTCTGATGGCGGTGCCTCAAAGAAAAGGAAAGTCATCAAAATGGAAATGAAATTAGACCTTGTTAAACTCTCAGAAATGGGGGGAAACAGCAATGAACATTGGTCCGATACTTGGCTTAAGTCTTTCGACTATCGCTTAAAACATGAATTTTGTGTATATATATTTTTCTCTGTAAGGGATAAAGACATTTTCTTATTAAACTATGAGATTTGCTGCTGATTCCGAGTACTGTATATAAAACAGTATCTTACGCTTCTTCATCTCATCTACTGAGAGCCAATGATCTCACTGCCAATAAATATACAAGAAGCATAAATAAAACAATTTCATTATATATATTGTTTTAATTTCATTTCACTATAGGCATTCTATTTATGTCCTATATGTGTTCTTTAGTCCGAATTATGTTAAAATATTTCATAGAAATGAATTGCTATGTACTAGATTATTACTTTGCTGATGTCTTAATATAGTTGAATGACGTATGTGCTTATTCACGGTAAATATAGAGTTCGTTCTGTTTTCCATGAAAAGTCGTGTTACGATGAATCGTAGGAACGAAACACTCTTGTAAGTCGAGGACCCCTTTTATATATATTGTATATAGAATTATATTCATTATTTCAATAGTTTTACTTTTTTTAATCACTTTTCTCGTATAATCTTTTTCTCGTTTTTTAAATTTATTACTTTATAAACTATCGCGTCTTTTTTCTCCCCTCTTTTACTACTTCTCAACGTAATTCCTCTAATACTACAATACTTTATTTGCATCACTCTTCAGCATTTTTCAAACATTACTTCAGATTTTGTTTTTTATTTGGACCGATTCGATATATTCATTTATATATATATATATTTTTTTAAATTTTTTCTACTTCCCAATCGTCTTTAAAATGTTACTGATTTGTATCTTTCATTATCCCTTCCGGCATTAGCCCTACCACAATGAATTGCAAATTGAATCATGGTTTGGAAAGTTAAAATTCCATCTTCCTTCCTTTTATATATTCATCTGTTAAATCGCGGTCTATGAGTAAAATGTGTGCGCGCAGGGCACACGCATACATACATTTGCATCCACACCACCATACCAAGACATACAGACACACAAAAACATACGAACCAAAAGACACACAAACCTAACCACACAGAGACACATATACATAGAGGTTTTGTTTCTGTTGCTCGTTCAAAATCGATGCAACAAACGAGAAAACTGCAGATCACATCTCCAAGTAAAGAACTCCCAAAAGGTAACGAAAATTTTATTATCATTTTTAAATCCAGAAAAGAAATTTAATCAGAAGCGCCAGGAAGAACAGAACCGAAAGCGTATTATTGAAAAAGATCATATTAATCGAGATAAGGACGGCCCCAATGCCTTGCTTGTGGAATCAGCTTTTTTTTTTCATTAACGGCAAGAACATCCATTGTCATGATAATAAAAAAAAGAAAAGTTAACACAGGATGTGACATTATTTTTCTCGAGCAGAAAGCCTGCTTTGCCTTTTTCCAGGAAGAATTAATTAGAATATATTAATATAAGCTCAATCCGAAATAATTCTACGTGGTATGATTGAAATTTATAGAAACTTAATGCATATTCTTTCATTGATGTGAAGGTGTATAAATGTGAATTCTGAGTAGTGCTTCTCCTAAACTCTCTCTACAATCATCAAATGCAATAGGAACTACAAAGAAACAGACAGGATAAATAATGAGAGAAAAGGCCCAGGATATTTTTTAATTAGCTTTTGTACGGCCTATCAACTTTTTGCTGATTATTTAAAGCCAGGAAATATTTTTTAAATCGTGAGATCTTTTTGAGGTAATGCTGTACTCTAGGTGGTTGAAATTTATAAAAACTTTCTCTTCAAAAAAAATTTGCATGAAATCAAGTTAACAATCAAATGACATTAAAAGTTGAGAGTAGAAGAAAGTATTCACACCTTTCCCAAACACGTAACAAAAATCCAATTGTTTTCTACCCAGTATGTTTGAAATTTGGAAATTTTTGTTGGTGTTGAACAAACACACATTTACCTGAGCAGGCGTCTGCAACGATGATTAGCTAGCCGCCCAATCTAGATAGGCATATTCCTATACGATCTGCTAGTCATTTTTTTAAATCAATTCAACCAACCAAGGTAATAATGCCACTAAGACACAATAGGCTACTAGCATTAAAAAAAAGAACAAAATATTTTAGAAGGAACCGGAAACCCAATGAAAACAGGAAGCTGCTGCTCCTGTTCGGCGATGAGTGTGAAGCGAACCATAGGCAAAGCTGTCGACTCCTATTGACGGCTTGAAGGTAATGATAACCTTTATATATATATTTAAAAAAATAGTATTATTCTCATTTTCGGTATTATAAAAGAAAATGATGCCTTGGAAATTTCTTCTCGACTTGCTTTTTGCATCAGTCTTCTCTTTTCAAATATTGCTATGAAAGAGGCAAATAATATTGTAGCCGTCGTTTCTGGTATAAGGAATGCTCCCCACTATCCAATGTTTGGTTTCTGGCACGATTAATTTTCCGGAAGCTGGATTAATGACATTCTCGTCACGAAGGCCTTTTTAACGTTCTTTGAGTATTCTAAATGAATTACATATAACAAAGACATGACATTTTCGGCAGCAATCATAAATCAAACCATACAGGCCAATGATAAGTTAATTTTTGTAGATTTGATAAAATTCGCGATTATGCAGAAACATTATTCATACGTCAAAATCCAATTATTCCTTGGGAAGCAACATAAGCGACATAGACAAAAAAGAAAAAAGCAAATCCATAAAATTAAACGTTTATTCATGTTATAACAAGAATGCATTGTTGTCAATCAATTGGAAAAATCCTATATTAAAGTTACATATCGTCAGAATCCATTACATTGACTTACGTGCTAATAACCGTGGGAAAAATATGAATACTTTTCTTCTCCCACCTCCCAGCTATTGGTAAATAGTAGGAAAGACCTATTAGAATATTATATTAGTTTGGTGCAAAAATAATGACGTAAGAATGTCGTTTTTTGACGTTAAAAATACGTCAAAAAACGACATTCTTACGTCATTATTTTTGCACAAACCTAATAACTTACGGCTACACCTAGCTATTTCAAGACTTTTCCACTATTTTAAAACGATGAAACCTGCTTGACAATCTACTAAATTCATACGGTCTATGTACCGAGGAGAAGATTTCATTTAAATAATTGTAATGAAAATAGTCATAGAACAGACAAAGAGATGCCAGATACCAATGTTTGTGTCAGTGCTAGAAACAATTCTGAAGAGTAAAGCGAAGAATCTGAAAGAATCTTAGGGAGAAGCGAGACTATACTGTTACATATAAGATATGTATAAAATATTAGGTTGGTGCAAAAATAATGACGTAAGAATGTCGTTTTTTGACGTTAAAAAATACGTCAAAAAACGACATTATTACGTCATTATTTTTGAACCAACCTAATAATTTTACCTAGAAATGTACCGCATTGGACTTGACCCAATCATTGTGAATGCGTCGGTCATACAGGGCAGATTTGGGTGCCTAGTTGTGGTATAATGGTTAGCAAGCTGGTCTCGCTAAAACAATTGCAATTGAATAGTAAGCTCGATCCTCACTGGGTGCCCTATACTTTAGGCTATGTGCCGCATCTAAGTCACGCTTAGAAAATCAATACGGCAAAGATTACTCTCTGCAATTTCACAGACCGATTGATCAAAACCATGTAAGCATTTCTGGTCAAATATGTGTAGTAATATCCTTAGTTCTACCACGCGTAACTTTTAAAATTGGGACCCACCATGAATCGCATACAAGTGTGAATCATCCTCTATTTCCTTTGAATTCCAAGAGTAAGAAGTAAATTCTATTCAGACAGCTTTTGTCCAAGAACTGCTGCGTTGTGAAGCAGAAACAGGAGAGTTATTTTAACATTACAATCTTCACCATTTAAGGCGATGGGTAACCGTTAATTTTACTGCATAGAATTTCACTTCTTGCCTTTTCATATGCTCATACAATATCACACAGTAACCCTCTACATTGAGTGGCTCATGGGCATTGAACAGAGTGAACATTGATATAAAACATCTCGCCTGAAAAATCCACGATACAATTCAAAAGCGCCTACGCAGCCTTTCGTTGTGTTCACCCTACAACACTTTTCCCCACAGAAGAAACAGCGCAAGCCTCTCGCTACTCTATCGCTGTTTTCACGGCACTTATTCTGATGCGTCTCAGATCATTAGTCGCCCTAGCCCGGATATTTGCAACTGGGACCCAACGTACCATGCGCACAAGGATGAATCATTACCATCAGTAAGAAGTAACTTCCACTCGGACAACTTCTTCGCAAGAACTGCTTTCTAGAACAGATTCCCGATAGGATGTTTTCCCAATCACTACAATCTTCATATCTTCAAGTCTAGGGTTAACCGTTATATCTTAGCCATATGAACTTCCCTTATTGCTTTTTCTTACACTCTACATTGAGTGGCTTCCTGCCCTTGAATTGGGTGATTATTAGTAATATCTGTAGGGGTTCCCCAAGAAACAGTGATAAATAGGCTAATACATTTCTGGGTAATTTTTGTTTAATTTCATTTTCATAATTTTACTATATACGTACGGCATATTTTTGGATTATCCATGGTTATTATAATAAAGTCACCAATCTTTTATATGATTTAAAATAATTATCACAGTGAATGTATTTACGATGTCTATAAATTGTCTGTGTTAAAGTGCCTTCATTGGCTAGTGTATAGGAGCTATTCTTGACGACTTTGGGTACATTAAATGATTCGCTCAAATACAGTATGCATGGTAGTTTTCTAAGCATAGCTTAGATTTGGCACAAGGGGGGACTATGGAGCACCCAGCCTGGAGGAAACTGACTAACCTGCGAAAAATTATCTTGCAAAAGAAAATTGCGAATCATTACACCACGTCGAAAAGCCGACTGTGTTCATATATGTTTACCAAGAGATGCATATCTATAATGGTATATTATAATTTTTATGCAGCAGTTCCACAGTGACATGAAAACTATTTCAGGTGTTCCATAAGTATAAAAAAGGCTGAGAAAGGCTGATAAATTTCCATACACAAATTTCTTTCATCTCCCAAATATCATTATACTGTTTTTTTTTAAATTACGATATAATAAGAAAATAATGTAACATAATAGTACTAATTTTGAAGAGTTTATTTAATATTTAATTTAAATTTTAATAATTTTGTGTCGTACAACTTTCACTTAGAAGAACTGAAAAGTTTAAGAAAAGGTTATTGGAATCTGGCAGATGTTAATAGTTACACTGACTTATGGATTTCGTCATCATTTAGCTATAAAAGGGTGTTTTAGTCAATGCACTAATCTACTTTGGGACTTAGTATATCAATGTTTACGGTCGCAACACGTTGAAACAGTGGTACCCGTATGGTCATTGAAGTTGAGCAATGTCGAGCCTGGTCATTACCTACCTGGGTGACAACTTGGGAATACAGATGCTATAAGCTTGCATGTGCAGATGGTGGAATAATGATATAATGAATTGTTGTTTGGAGAGTCGAGTTTCAGTTCCAGTTGGGTGCGTTAAATTTACTTACTTACAAATACCTTTCCATTAATCCACACATTATTAAGGCTTGTATCACGAAAAGCATTATAAAATAAAATAATAATTCGTTCAAAATATTTAAATTTCGGAACTACATAACCTATAGAGTTTGATATGCTGCTAATGAAAAAGAACAACGCAAATTAATATATAAAAACAAAATCTAATAATATTACATCATCGCTGATCGGACCAAGTACTTTCCCCAATCAGGTCGAATGCCTTAGGAACCTATTGGATCTTAAACTAAACCCGGAACTCAAGTGGATGTCATACATAAAATCTTTTTCTAAAGATGTGGGAAGAATGGAAGGTTCTGGGTACCCCTCAACAAGACCTGACTCCTCCTGAAAATGTCTACCCCTACAAGAGACAGTTCTGGCTGAAAAACGTGTACTACTGCCATAGATATATACTCAAGCTGATCAATCGTCGCTTTTTAGTCTCTATAGTCCAGAAGCGTCTCCCCAACCTTTTGGGTGACGAATGATTTTTCACCCTACCTCCACTTTCTCACAGACGAGGTGTTTGAAACATCTCGCCGCCTTATTCCTATTTCCATGGAGAGTGCTCAGATGAACCGCAGTTTCACCCTTACTAAGTTTTATGACAATTCATGCCACGCACATTATAGAGAAACACCCTTATTCCCTTCGTATTCATTTCGCGAGCAGCTTCTTCCCAGGAACCATTGAGTTCTGGAACAAACTTCCCAAGATGTTGCATCCCCGATCAATACAGTCTTAACCTAGGATTAACCGTTATCTTCTCCACTCATACGCATAATCTGTGTCACTATAACCATATACATTAGGCCTTGTGAAAGGGGAAGATCAATGTAAAAATTATATTTAAACAGTAAGATATTAAAATATATATGATAATACGAACACTCATTATTATTATAGATATTTTCTCCACCCATGCAAAAGAGAACGAATAGCAATTTAACGCTAACCCCATTACTACTTAAATTCATTGCATATAAATCATAAGCAATACTTATCAGAGTAAAGTGTAAAATAATATTTCATATAATACCAGTGAGATATTAAAAGAATTTATGAACCCTTTCGAATACAAATATTTACTTAAACTGCCATCCCATTTATTCTTTCAGTGATAAACAGCTGAAAGACAAATAAGTTTGGCGTTATTTTAGATTTTAAATCTTTATCATTCACATTTCGAGTACTTCGTTCATTTGTTCTGCTAAAAGCATGGAGGTTCTTATGAATCATTTTATTTAGATTCTAAAAAGCCGTGTTTGTTTTGGCATCAGATTTTCTGCTGGTGCCCAGATACTTAAACATATATTAGTTTCTAAGTTTATAGGAATGTCGCAAAATTGCGATTTAAAAAATGTAATATCTGAAGAAATAATTCGACTATTACAAGTATATGTCAGTTTGGCCATATCTATCTATCTATCTATCTATCTATCTATCTATCTGTTATGGCCCGATTCCTTGTACGACGGTGTTAGTCCAAGGTAGAACCAATAAAGAAGAACTCGAAGGCAGATATAGAATAACACAGATGTATTACAAAGAGGAATATATACAGAGAAGTAGAAAGTGTTAGTACGAACAATCAGGTTTAGTAGTAATTGTCTTAACACGACTCTGTTTCGGACTGAACAGTATTTAGTCACCACCCCAACGAGGGCATCATGTGGCACAAGGCCGGTTTAACGTGGTTCTCCGAGCCCGTGGGCTCGGCTAAAAATATGCCCTTTGAACCCGTATAAACGGGTTCAGGGTCGGTTTACCTCCCCGAAAGAGACTCCGCCCTTCGGCGTAGACTCGTTCTGGTTCCTCCCCGCCCTAAAGCAGAGAGTTCAACCGATCAGCCGGTCAGCTGGGCGTCCGGCTTCAGACTGAACTCCCTGCTTCCTCTTGAGGCGCAGTATTTATTACGTATGGAATAGTCCATTATGTTATTATGGGCAAGGTCCCATAACACTATCTATCTATCTATCTATCTATCTATCTATCTATCTATCTATCAAAACAATAAAAACTACCCGGGAGAGTAATTTACTGACACCCCACGAGGCCAGGTTGTGACAAAAGGTCAGTTTAATGCAGGGATCCCGAGCGCGTATATCCGGGATAGGAATGAAAATTGCCCGTAACCTCCCCCCCCACAACCTTCCCATCCAAAGTCCAGCAGTTTCATGGATCCCAGAATGACTCGTGTAGCATCTTTTACTTTTAATTTATTGCATCATTTAAGGATATGGGGGCTACATGAGGCAGCAATGTCTCTAATCTGGAGATTGGACAATTTGATGAAAGTGGAACCACTGATGATCCCAGCTATGGGCAAAAATGTCCTCCAAGGCAAAACTATGAAAGTATAAAAAATCATTTTTATAGTAAAATTTCCAACAGTACTTATATATAGTAGAATAACCACCGATACGTTTGATAGCAAAATGAGTAACAATATATTTTATCTGCCGTTGAAAATATAAAATTATGTATAAAATAGTAAATTTTAGGTATTAAATAACCCATAGAGAGTGATATGCCTTCAAAGAGCAAACCAACCAACCAACCAAACCCAACCAAAATCAACTAATGGAACAAACAAGATGAAAGAATTCTTTCATGAAATTAATGCCTATAATATCCTACAATTTCTGAAAGAAATCAAATTATATTCCAAAATATAACTTCCTAATAATGCAACATAAAACACACATATCACCGCCTGTAGTATACACAAACATGTATATGCACAGAAGCTGAGTATCATCTACCATGTATTAAACTGTAAAAGCAGAATAACATATATCATACTTGTATTACTTCAAATCTCCCAAGTAAATTAAATTTAGGCAGTAAATGACCCATAAGGATGCTGATATGCCATTAAACAAAAAATCAATTAGTCAATGAGGATGTTGGCGACAACGACTTTCAACAACTTTTTCTTTACATTTTGTTATATACCGTTCCTATGAATACCAATGGGTATGTTTCCAATCCTCATAAATAAGGTGGACACTTGTAAGTCGGGTAATATGCTAAGTAGTCAACCACTAACAGTGGCTTACGTAATTCACGCCGCTAGTAAATATTGTATTTTGTTGATGTTATAAAGATTACCATTTCATTTCCAACCTCCGTTTTGGTTATTCGTCATTCAGTAACGCATTTGTAGACCCAAGCAATGTTTGACTCTTTATTGTTATTCCTATTTTCCTGTTTTGCTCTCCATTTACACAAATTCATTATGTAGATTAGCCGATCTTTCCTTATGACCTTTTTGTTTACGGAGCATAGGTTGTTGGCAATATGCCAAGACATATTTCCTCTTGAGGAATATCTTCGTATAGCTTCACGTTACCGGTGTGAGTCCAGAGATTTCTTTCTTCAAGACTGGCTGCCAATCAATTCGAGAAATCGCGGTATGATTTGATTTGTGATGTCAGCGAACACTCGTTGTCACTTTTCTAATGTCAACAAATACTCGTTTTCACTTTTGTAATGCTCGTTGTAGTAGAGACGTTGAAATGTCATATACAACTATAGTAACGCCGATGAACAATACTGGTGTCAGACGCCTTCGAATAACACTCGCACTAATAGTATTTGCTCGATAATACTCGCTCGATTAGTAACCACCGAATAATGATCCGAATAGTAATCCGTATAGTGACGATATTCACTAACTGCCACACGCAATCAGTTGCGGCACAAGGCCAATTTTATTGTGGAGTATCAGAGTTCGTAGACTCGGTCAAGAATTCCCCGTAAACACGGGGTCGGGTAGCTGTCTATCACCTCGTTCTTCTCTGTCCGGATGCAGAGAGTTCTAGCAGTAATTCGAAGAGTGAAATATTCACCTACCACCCCACGCGGTCGGATGCAGTATAAGGCCAAGTTTAATGTAGGATATGCGAGCCCGTAGGCCCGGTCAAAAATTACCTGCAAATCCCGTAAAAACGGGGTCGGGTAGCTATCTATTACTCCAGACGAGACTGAACTTCGTCATAGCCTCGTCGGGGTTCGTCTCTGCTTAGAGCAGAGAGTTTGACATGTACACTTCCGAAGTGATTCGGAGGGTGATAATATTTAATGTACATGAAACTACAAATGCGGAACAGGGCCTAAAATGGAGAAGGGGAAGGCTGGTATTCGCTTGTCTTAAAAACTAAACTTAGCTGCAAACACTGATCCAGACATACTGCAATAACCCTTGCACCAAAACGCCACATTCTTGCATATCATTCTTACTACGACCACCACAATACCACAGAGACTCAATGTAGGACTCAATGGGTCCTAACTAGACCCCGTATGTATAACACATTGTCTGTAGAGGTAAGGGAATAAAATAAAAAAAGTAAAATTCTAATAACCCCAATGAGTATTAACAATATGTATAAAAACTATATACAAGCAACTAAACTAAATAGTGTTAGTAATAACAAAAAGATTCTACTAAATGTGGCAGAAATATCAGTTAACTGGATGGAATTGATGTGGGCCTTTAAAAATATGAAATATTCCTACATGCCATGCACTCACTCAAACACACACATTCATTCAAACACAACAACTACGAAAATCACACCCGAAATGAAAAACATCCCGCACCAATCAGAGAATTAAACAAAAGCAAAAAATAATGTAGAAATAAAAGGGGCCAATGAGCATACATAATCTAGTTAAGTTAACTTGTCTAAAGAGAAAGAAACTAAGAAAAAATAAACAACCTAGTCTAACATATTACGGGCGGGTTTGCAATTGTTCAAATCAGCAACCCCAATATCCTTAAAGCCTAACCAGCATCAACCGGCTGGTTGGGGTAAGGATACCGACAGCCGCCCCCATCGGACCTTAGTCCATCTCACTCTTGATGGTACCGTCATGGGAGAGACCGCCAATATCCCAAGGAAATAATCAGTTTGAATGTTTTACAGAGTGATGGATGAACTAAAACTGGTAACCTTCCTGCACAATAGGGTGTTAATTCCTTTAACTATTCATTTTCTACGAGGACAATTGGGGGTGACATCATAAAGGAGATAATGGCCTTGTCCAACTTTGTCCAAGCTTGCCTCCGACCCAGTACTTATGATTGTCAATAGCCTCTCTAGTATATATATATATATATACTAGTCTTTTTCCTTGTCATTTGCCTCTAATGAAGGGCTTATGTGTCTTTTTAGGATGAGGAGTACAGAAGGAGTTTAGTCTGAATGGGCTGGGATCTTATCTGAGGGGGTTGCTTTGAAGATTATTTCTGTTGTGAAGGACAGAACGCAGTAGAGGTGCCTTTTTAGCAAGCGAAAGGCTTTTTATCCAGTTTTTCTTTGATTAGTTTGGATACCTGTCTTTTAACGTACAGTGTCATAATTTTTTGTAGATCCTTCTTCCGAGTTAAATTTGAGATCGGGGCGTCGCCCATAACGTTGATAGAGACAGTGAGCCTATCCGTGTCTTTAGTCTCCGCAGCTTCAGGGGACTGAGGTCCCGCTGTCTGGCGTTTACCCCTGACCCTGCCAGCTACCAGCCATTCCCCATCTCCCTTCTCCACAACTGCATTAGCAGCTGGAGAAAGCTTTTCTGGGAATGGGGGCTAAGAACTTGACCCAACCGGGGGCTTAACAACACCATTCCTAGATGCTTGCATGCCCATCACAGGTGTGGCGGAAATTAAAGACTCGGTCAGAGGGGATCTTGGTCGATCTTGGTAGATCGGAAATTGACTTCCAGAGGCCTTCTTCTTTGGGCAATAAGAGGAGAAGTGACCAGTTTCTCCACACTTCCAGCGCACCGGTTTGCGGCTGGTCACAATGTAAAGGAATGCTTTTATATCCAGCAAGGTCAAAACTCCATCCTCCAGTCAGTCTATCGCAGGAAGCACCCATACTGGGTAAGAAACCCCGCTAGATATTCCCAGATAACATGAGAAGGAACCTTGAATATTGCTACTTGTCCGATGCCTGCCTTCATACGCTGTACGCAAGACGAGATCTTTCATGATTAATTTGCTGCATGATGCCTTTACGCAATCTTCCAGCTTGCGTAGAAATACATCCCACATGAAGTAGCTGGCACCCTTAATTATTTTTAGTGGCTTAACACCTCAGGGACTCCAGTTATTTTACCACTGTGCCTTTCAACGTACAAACAATTTTGCGCATATGCTTGTCGACACCGAAAACTGACACTATTCATCTTTCGAATTTCTTTAGTTCTTGGGTATCTTCTAAGAGTCCGCCTTCTACGACAAGGTGCGCGTAACACTTCACTCGCACAAAAAACTCTGCAACATGGATTATGCATTTCGGAGCGGATTTTGACGAAAGGGCGATTGCCCGGCTTCAGCACTTGGATTCTTGTCAGTGATGTCATCAGCATTTTGACCAATATTGGTCTCCATAGATATTTTCATGTGACTATTTCTGGTCTGTGCGCATTTGGGGGCACGTTTTGGGTAGTATTTGCCTCCCAACTTTTGTTGGCCACATTCTTGCTTTTTTCACCATTATTGAACTCCTGGGTCGACATTTTTCCATTATTTTCCTATTTAACATCTGGAGTGCTTTCATCGCGACTCTTCAATTCCGGGTACACTGAAACATCATCTTTGTCTGGTGGTAGATTTTCGAAAGCTGTCTTAAACAGCTCTCTTCCGATAGAGTCGGTCATTTATTAAACAGGTAGGCGGAAAATTTCTCTTTTTTTTCAAACTTGCAAAGAGAAAATGGAGTGGGAGAGGGAGAGGGAGGGAGAGGAGGGAACGTTTCTATCAAAATAGAAGAAGCTAAATAAAAGTAAACAGTATGAACAGGAGAGGGGAAGAAAATAAAGAGAGAATAGAATAAAACGAAAAAAAGAACAAAGTTAGTTAAACTACGTATGATAACGGAAAAAAGAAAATTAACCCGAAAACGGTTAAAAAATATTGTTATGGTCCGGTTCCTTTTACCACTCTGATAGTCCAAGGTAGAACCAATAAAGAAGAACTCGAACACAGGTATGGAATAACACAGATATATTGCAAACAGGAATATATACAGAGAAGTAGAAAGTGCTAGTAAGAACAATCAGGTTTAGTAGTAATTGTCTGAGCATGACTCTGTTTCGGACTGCCTCTGACTCTACTGACTGACTCGCTCGCTCTGACTGACTGACAGACTCCTGACGGACTTCACTCCAGACTTCAGTCAGAACTCCCTGCTTCCTCTTGAGGCGCAGTATTCATTACGTATGGGCTAGTCCATTATGTTCTTATGGGTAAGGTCCCCTAACAATTATAAAGGAGATAAAAAAAGGAAAACAATAAAGTTATGAAATAAAGCTAGTAAATAAGAGAAGATGGGGAAACTAAACGTTAATCCAAAAAAGAAAAAAATAAGTTGGCCAAAATCGAGGAAAGTAAGTAGCAAAGAAATCAAGGACTGAAAATAATAAACTGATAATACATAAAGAACAAAATAGAGATTAGATTAAATACGCTAGTTCAAATATGTAGTTAATACAGAAAACGTTTACAAAAAAAGAAATAAAAGAAGAAATTAAAATCAAGATGGCGTCAAAAAGCCGCGGAGAAAACTGAAAAACTAAGTACGACAAGAAAGACAAAGTAAACGTTTCAAAATAAAAAAAACATGAACTTTTTTTTTTAAACACGGTAACTCAAAATCAAAATAAACTAAAATGCAAACAAATAAAAATACAGAAGTCTGGATTGAATTTAGTCAAACCAGTAAAATAAAAATAAAGTTCTGTGGCCAAAGCCGGCAGTAAACAAAGAAAACTAAAAAAAGAAATGAAAATTCGAAAAATAAATCAAACAGAAATAAAGAGAATGAAGAATAAATAAATCATACTTATTATAAAACCCAGGTTGTGTGTGTATGTGTGTGTGTGTGTGTGTGTGTGTGTGTGTGTGTGTGTGTGTGTGTGTGTGTGTGTGTGTGTGTGTGTGTCTGTACGTTTATATTTTGGATCGGATTTCCTACATTTTTCAACCGATTTCAACAAAACTTCACAGGACTACGTAAAATTACCTTGCGGTGGTTCTGACAGCGCCAAAAATTGGAAAAAACACAATTGTTTTTGTACAAAATCAGTTTGAAAACACAATTAAGAGGCATTACGGGAATAAAAGGGGAACAACACATATCGAGTTATACTTATTATAAAACCCAGGTTGTTTTTATGAGTGTGTCTGTGTACATTTATATATGGGATCGGATTTCCTAAATTTTTCAACCGATTTCAACAAAACTTCACTTCTTTTTTGGAAGGTAGTGTTTCTTATTGTCTTGCACACTTTTTTCTTTATTTTTATATTCAGAATGCTTTAAAAATTCCATTTACAAGATAATTGTTTATAATAAAATTCTCTTCAATCGGTAGACTCATAACGATTGAAAACAATGATTTGGGTTTTGACCAATTCGTAAAAAACAAACAAAAAAACAAAACAAACTAATTAAGACATGCGTGTCCGTTAACCTTAAACAATGATCTTTGTCAATTTCATTTTTCAGTCTTTATGATGGTCGATACTTGATCTATCTCTTACTGTTACATCCCCGGGCAACGCCGGGCTCTACTGCTAGTAGGGAATAAAATCCTAAGTTTTAATAGAAATAAATGTAAAAGCGAAAATAAAAACGGCGAAGGTAAAAAAAACTGAAAAGGAAACTTCAAATCTTTTTCTTTTCTTTTTTTTATATTTTTTTTCAAAAAACGGAAAAAATAAAAAGGAATGTTAACAATAAATGTAATATAACAAAAAACAATAATCCGATAAGACTTTGTCAAACTGGACTAAAAAAAAAAAAATAGGCAACAAAAAAGTCTGAAAAGAAAACCAAAAAAATAAATCAAACAAAAAACGAAGAAATGAAAGAAGGAAAAATAAATTAAATAAACTTAACAAATGACCTGTAGGTCGTAATTGAAAATAAATAAATAAAAAAAAAAACAGGTTCCTTCCAGCACAGAAACTTAGGTCACTTCACACCAAAACCCTAGACGACGTGGGAGTCGAAAGAATGATCATTAATTCGGAGATTGATAATATTCACCTACCGCCCCACGCGGTCGGATGTGACACAAGGCCGAGTTTACTGTGGGGTATCCGAGCCCGTGTTCTCGGGCAAAAATTCCCCATAGACCCCGCAAAAAACGGGGTCGGGTAGCTGTCTACCACCCCAGACGAGACTCTGCCCTTTGGCATAGCCTCGTCTGGGTTCCTCTCTGCCATTCAGAGATTGATCCCTTAGACGTTACGCTATTTCCTATATATATATATATATATATATATATATATATATATATATATATATTTTCTTTTAACATCATGTGATTTATTTATTCGAAATGGGATCTCCTGTGTTTGCTCTCTGGTGATCAGTGTTCAAACTCCAGTGTCGGCAGCGACACTTTATTCCTATATAACAAATTGAATTTAACACATAGATCGAAGAATAGTGTTTCATGTCATAGGCATTATTGAGAAATTATCGAAACCGATTAAGTCAGTATTTTAGCTTGATTTACCGGTTTTACTTTCCACGACAGCAACTATTTCGGTGCACGTCAAAAAAATAAAAAAAATAAACTCCAGAGAGAGAGAGAGAGAGAGAGAGAGAGAGAGAGAGAGAGAGAGAGACTCCCTATCTCACTGGGAAACATTAGTTTCTCTTTAACACACAAACGCGAGCGCGTGTCAACGCACGCAAAACACCATTTCACATTTTTCCTATTTCTTTCTCCTTCACACACCCGCTCATACAGGCACACACTCACCTGTTCTATCTCTTCCTATTTCTCTATCATACAAACTCACACACACATATATACAGAGACCGCTTTCTCTTTTTTCCTATTTCTCTATTGGTTACAGAGACAGAAAGTGAATGAGAGGAGAAGGGGGCTGGATATAAATGTCAAAAAATTAATTCTGTTTAATTTCTATTCGCCTGATACAAGACATTAAAAACCCGGGAAGCAATACGTAGTCTTTATTCCCTTTTAAACTAGTGCCGATTTAAATAAGCTATGACAGAATCATAATTTATTCAGAGAATCATGTTTGATGTATGGAGCACTAAATCATCTCATCTGGAAGGTTGAGTACGCTATACATTTACAGTAATAAATTGAATTATTATTTTTTTTTTTGAACAAGTAATTCCAAAACTAGCGGTACTCACAGAGAAGGAATTTCAAGGATAAGGGGAGCCAGAAAAGAAATTGGGACGAAATTTTAGTCTTTGTCTATATTTCTGAGATGAGGTATTATAATTATGTACAATTTTCGGACTGTTATCCTCATCTTTATTGCCGTATTCACAACATTTCGGGCATTGTACGACTCTTTCGGTCTAGTCATTGGATCTAAAATAAGTCTTTATCCACTGGGCCATATGTTCTTGAGAACATTTGTGTATGAATTTCTGGGAGTCATAAACCTTATAAAATATGTAATAATAACGAAAAATTGCAATATGAGCATTGGTAAAAAAAACTTTTTGCTGAGACATTAGGTTTTTAAATCGCAGACGACACATGGCTCAGTGGATAAATATGTTGGTTAGTTCCAGTGACTAGAACCAAAGTGTTGTGAGTTCAATACCTGAATTTGGAAAATTGAGTTAAGTGGAAATAGCTGGACATCCAGAAGAGACATTGCACATGTAACTAGAAAAATCTACCCCGCTGGACGAAATAAAGGGTTCGGTTCGAAATTTTAATCACCTGAAAAATGTCGGAGCGTACAATGGCAGAAATGATGTGAATATGGCAATAAAGATGGGGATAACAGTCCAAAGGATAATGAAATTTTAATCACATGAGTTACTTCTTTGCATGTCGCTCGCAATTTCACTTCCAGATATTGCTGGCTTAATGCCATATCACATTGAAGCACTGGTTTTTGTACGATAACGGAATTTAATTATCACCGAATCTAGTGGGTAACTAGATGGCTGACAGCCTTGAAATACCAAGCGGTGTAATCTTTGGTGTGATGGAGGTCTATTGGATAAGAGCTCAAAATTACAAATCGGATATCTGATTCCCAATTCCAGTCGGGATCGTTATATTCAGTTATGCACAAATACGCTTGAGAAAGGTATGGACACACCTCTATTCCTCCAAGCTATGGGTTAATTAGTAGGATGTGTATCAGTAAATTACAATTAAATCTAAAAGGTTCGTACAATCTAAAAATGTCTTCTGGCTTAAAATAACCTTTCCAAGTTTAACAAGTGTAAATATACAAATCAATCATTAAGTACAGTTATTACGGTTCTGTCATTAAAAAGTACAAATCGCTGGTAGTCACCATTCTTCTATATAGATGTGAAACGTGGAGAGTAGGATCCAAGCTTGATCCATCAATTGATAAGAAACTAGAAGTGATGAAACAAAATGGCTATTTTTGTAGTGATGTTATAACATGTTTATGTTATAATTTTTGAATAAATAATATTTGCACTACTTTGTATTGAACCCTTTTTTAAGAATAGTATTTCTGATTATTGGAATTTTATTTCGTCTACCCCAATCCTATACTTTGGTTTTATACACACACACCCACACCCACACACACACATATATATATATAATTATTATTTATAAAAAAATTGTAACATAAGTATACTTATGTTATAAT
>CAHIKZ030000582.1:730000-792500 GCA_903632075.3 Acanthosepion pharaonis
AGCACACTTCACCAAGCGTGTTAGATATATATATATATATATATATATATATATATATATATATATATATATATATATATCCATGACCTTTCGCATATGGCATCAAGATACTAACAATTTACACTACTGGATTCAACACACACACATCGAGACGGATAAAGAGCAATAACAGCTACTGGACTTGAAAAAAAATATTTTCATGAAAGATTGTTTGAAAAGAAATATCTTCAAAACTTCAACTGAAACTTCAACTGAAACTTCAACTGAAAGCAGTACTAGCTGTTCGGTCAATGAACGATAAATAATTACTTATAGTGAAACGGCTAATATTATAAACTGTTCACAGTGTGATTTTACCTCATTCTACTTTATATGCATAACGCTCCACGAGTACCATTCTTTTGTAACACAATTATTGACACCTTGCAGTCCTTCTCAGTCCCTGGTTTGCTATTTATAAAAGCTGTTTAGAGAGGTTACATGATATATTCCATTGACCCTTCCCATGCATACATTTGACTAAGGACAAAAATAGCCCAAATCTCCTTGGTTGTTCACCACTAAGTCCCTGAAGAAAGTGTGCAACAGCCTGTGAAATCGATACTGTGTGCCTGTATCACATTATATAAGATTTAAATCCCGACTGGCTTATTATTAATAAGCTTTAGAGATAAGGCACGTCACCATGAGCGAAGTGTAGAATAAAGGCAAGTTTGAAATAAGAATGTCAGGCGTATATGCCATAAAGAACTATCTAACTCAAATATGAAATATCTGATATTAATCAGCGTATATGCTAGCCCATGAGGTCTTCGTTAGTAGGAGTACCATAAAAATAAATATAAATTTGGGAGCCGCTAATAAAGAAAGAAAAACAAATGGCTGCAAGTCTTCAGCAGTAGCAGCAGTAATCAAAACATGAGAGGTGGCAGTATTAATAGCAGAAGTTGCAGCATTAATCAGCAGGTAGATTAGGTTTTAGGATGCACGGTGGAGTAATGGTTAGCGGCTCGGGTTGAGGAATCAGAGAGCCGAGATCGAATTCCATTCGAATTCATTACATTCACTTAAGGGCTAACACCCTCTCCAAATAAATAAATATCAGGACAGACTTAGTTCCATAGTCTTGGATGGCAACTGGTCTAGGAGAAGGACAACCTACGGAACGGAAGTCGTTTGAAGACTTTGTTGCAAGCAGTGCAACAGGTCACTGTATTCGGCACTTCAAAAAGTGTTGTTGGTCCTGCACAAATCATTCATCACTATGATCAATTTATATGCGCATGTGTCTACAACTGTGTTGCTTGATCCTCATACGTCGCAAACGACGGCAAACTCCAACAGTGGATTAAGTTTAAGGTTCAAAGTTCATTACAGATAATTGTCCAATGGGTTAATGGTCTAGTGCATTAAAACATTTTTATTGTGAATTTGTTCAGATAGATGTTTTGAGTGCTTACTGTGACTCGGTAAAAACAGGAAGCAATAACTGAGCAGTAATAAAAGTTAGTAGTAGTCGATATACCTAAACTTGGACAGTGGAAGGGGAACAGGTGACCTGGGAGATTAAATAAAGGGTTCAGTTAAGAATGTTAGCCAGTTCAATAGTCCGAATATAAATAGGAAAATATCGTATGAAAAAAAGAAAAGAATTTTGTACTGTTATATAATACCTATTTTCCAATATGGCAATGAATGATTGACAATTTACTCGCAGATGAGACTTGAGGAAGAAGAGAACTTTAAACTGAGACGAAATTGGAAGTGGAAGATTTGGAATCTATAGAAAGAACATGTGAACAACAAGTAAGTCTTAATGCATATAAGAACAAGAAATAAACTTTAAAATCGGAAAGAGTCTGATGAACAGGCTCGGCACCAAAATAAGGAAAGTAAATCTAGAGGATTTAACACTGACAAGACATGCTGAAGGCAAAGGGGCTTAGGAAACTAAACTAGTCACTTTCTCATCCGACGTGACGTGGCTACTCTCACCTGGGTGTGGATCCAGACGTTCGAGAACAAATGCTTGAGAAAGCTACTACGCATCTCCGTCTGGAAGCACAAGACCAGTGACTATGTACGGAGCAAGGTCAAATGTCTTGTAGACCGACATTAATCTCTTCTCTTCACTATTATGCTCCGCAATATTTGATAGTTTCGCCACGTTACACGGCATATCAGCCTCGGCAAGCTTATAATATACAGAACTGTTGAAGGTGGACTTAAGCGGGATGTCAACATAAAGCTGGTTGGACAACCTGGAATAGTGGACGGATATGACATTGCTAGAATTCCTGAGAGTCACTACCAACAGATCATCGCTGTGTGTTTCTTCTGCCCCTAGACACCCACCGAACGATTGAATCAATCAATATACTAATGGGAATGAAAAAGTTTGGCAGCAAAGTCCCACCGTTTTACTGTGGAAGTAGCTAGATGTAATCGCCATTTTTGCATTTTTCTTTCTCGCACTTCTCACCTCTGAAAATGCTTGATTTCTTGCTCTCTGATATACTGCAATATTAAAAATGTACATAAAACCTCATTCCCCATCTTCTGATTCTTGAACACTGTTTTTTTTTGTCCTTTCCTCAATCATCCCCACTCTTCTCATTCTCTTTACCCTTCCTGTATCACTCTGTGTTCATTATCACCTTCTTGGAGTGAAACGGAAATTGGAATTGTCCCCTTTATTTAATCTACGTTGGTAGGCAGTTCATATCTACTTGTAAATGCTGGTTGTGTTGAAAGGATTAATGTGGTTGCGTGTTGAAAAGCATTTAACATTTATACATTTTTAAATCAAGGAAAAACAATGGAAAACCAATTTTTTGTTTCAACCATAAACTATATATTAAAATCAACAAATACAAAACAATTTTTGTAATGTGTGAATAATAAGGAGAAAAAAGTAGTTTCCCTTTATCTGTTAGCTGAATAAGATAAAATGTAATTAAGCAAGTTCTCGGAATAGAATGTTCAAAGTTCTGTATTGAACTAGAATGTTGTATTCAGAAGAACATACAGTAAATTCAGTTGTGTGTTATTGTATAACTAAAAGAGCTGTTGTAACTTGGCTTGTTCACAGAGAACTGATGGTGAATGTAATTCAAGTTCTGTATCTGTGTGTGCGCAATGATTAGAATGAATAATCTGTGTAGACGCGTGTGAGTTGCTGAGTTCTACTGTTTAATTTTGGAACGAAACCTGGTAGGCTCCGAGAACAAAGGCGGGAGAAATTTTGAAAGAACACAAAAAATATCTGATTGGATGAAAAATTAACTGTTGGGGCGCACCCACCTTCTGACTGATAATGGACTTATCCATCTACGATATAAGTCAGTGCTAGGGAGAGTAGGTGTGTCGTGCGAGGATCAGGTTCAGCGACAGCAGTCGAGATCAGGTTACCATTACATACCGTTGGACTGTAGACTTTTGCTATTGTTACTTACTAACCGGCGTTCCTTATTACTAATCACTCTGTTGTTAATTACCTCTTACAAATATACCAGTATTTATCCCTACAACTGTGTTTGTCTTTATTCGAATACACACACGCGGGGAACACTCCCAACAACTCAACATTAACCTATCGGAGATTTTATAACAAAAGCATGTTTGTGAATTAACGGTAGGAAAAATTCAGTGTGGTGAATGCGATCAGTAAATTGTCCTGTGATAATTAGTATTTATTATTTAACCAACCACACTTGAGAAAAATGTAGGCGTGGCAAACATAGTAGTAGTCACTACATACATTATATATATCAAATAAAAAACATTCAGGAAGTTTCGGCGAACCATGATCCCCTAAGTCTTAAGGACATGGCGTAAAAATAACGTTAGTTGAGTTATAGAGAATAATTAAATTGCATACATCATTAGTTTTTTTTTTCAGTAGTCCTACTTTTGATGTACGACTTTACGATCTAAGTAAAATTCTGTTTATAGTAATGAGAATCAATATCACTGGAAAATACGAAAACTTAAAGAATCATTACATACTCTATGTGACAATAGTCTCCGAAGCATTTCAGGCATAGAAACAACTATATTAAGAGAACCAGTATTAAGCAGTACTAGAGAAAAACAATAACAGCAACAACAAAAACTTGCAATATGAGCTCTGGTAAAAAGTTAACTAAGACATTCATTTTATAAGACGCCAAGATTTATACACTGATGTCCCCCAGGACATATGGACCTGCGGATAAAACGCGTTGGTTGGATCCAGTGACTTCGTCCAAAGATCTGTGTGTTCAAAAACATGGAGTGTTGAGTTAAAGAGAGATAACTGAGACATCCGCAAGAAGAAAAATTAAATTAAATTTTCTAGTGTCTCTTGCTCGTGCGCATGCGTAGTTGAATCAACCGAAACATAAACTTAGTCCTAAAGGAGGAAACGCATCACACGGAAAAAATGTCCACTTTGTCATACATCTTTCCATTAAAATGATTCTTGTTATATAAAAAAACTTCCATATCATTATGCCAATATATAAAGATATATATATATATATATATATATATATATATATATATATATATGTGTGTGTGTGTGTGTGTGTGTGTATGTGTGTGTGTGTGTGTGTAGAAATACAACACCCGAGATTCATCACGGAACTCATTATCGATAGAATAGACCTGATCCTGAAGAAGAAAACATTTGAGTTTGACAACAAAAACTATATCTAAACCCGAGGTATCGCGATGAGAACGAAAATGCCATCAACAAATGCTACCCTAAACTTAGCTTACCGAGAAGAAAAACTCTTTCAAAAGATAGAGCAAATATATGGGAAAAAAAAACAAAAAAAAACACTTCACTAAATGTTGGAAGCGATACTTAGATGATTGCTTCATCTTCTAGTAATTCTTATGGGGCGATATTAATTACACAACCTGCTCCAAAACCTACACCCGAAGATCAGATTCACCCAAGAACATAATTTTAACGAAATGCCATTCTTAGATATACTCATTAGAAATAGGAATAACCACATTAAAACAGATATCTATCACAAACCTTCAATATTGTTCAAGCGCCATAACGAAAAAGTTGTCTTAATTCCATAGCACGTAGGATTTGTAATATGATGTCCGACAAACGCCTTCGATAACCCGCTTAGTGGAATTAAATAAAACTCAAGAAAAACGAGTCTATACTACAGCACTAATAAACCAAGGTTTTAAACTAGCATAAAATTAACGTTAGATTAATTATGAAATGCAAAGAAACGCAACAAGGGACAGATTCTAGCATACATCACAATATACAAGAACAATCCAGAACTATTTACACAATTAACAATAAATCTAGACCTACATAACCTGAATGAAGAACAACAAAAATAATTAAAAGCAAGCGCAAATCAAAACGCCTAGAACACACATTAAACTCATCCAAATTTAATCAACACACAATATAAGAGTTCACACAATGCAACAAGAAGAGATATGGTGTTTGTTATATCATGAATATATATATATATATATATAGAAGGAAACTCCTACACTTTTGAAAATACCACAAGAACATTCACAATAAAGAAAAGCTTACACTCCAGCATCAAAAATACGATTTATGCATGTAACTGCACAAAATACAACAAATTCTATATAAGTATCACCGAAACACTAAACAACAGACTTTCCCTTCACAAAAGCGATACTAAATTACCAGACAACAGGAAAATCTTTGTGTCATAGCACATCTACAAATGCAACAAAATTAAATTTAAAATTATGCCAATATATCAAACAGAAGATTACTCTTACCTACAAATACAAAACACTTCAAATACAAATTCAACACAGCACTAAAAAGAAAATGATAATCACACACAGAGAAAAACAAACCATACTCACATAATGACAAAACACACCAGTCGGACAACACACACACAAACACACTATACAAGATACATATAGTTATCGTATAAATTTCTTTATAATAATATAATACGCAGTATATATGTATGAAGAACGAATATATATACGCATACTGGCAAAATCAAACGCTAGAGGGACCACACGCGCACGCACAGAGCCACACACACACCCACACACACAGCACACTAACCCTAGACACCATACAATATGTATATGCATATATATCATATCCTTGCGATGAAATATCTATTGAGAAGGAAAACACACACATACACACATATATATATATGTATGGAGAAATATAGTTTTAAGGTGTGCTATATTTATGGGATAAAGTGTTCATTATCAGAGATAGAGCGTATGTAAAAATAAATATAAATGTGAACATTGAAGTCAACACTCAGAGGCGACACTTGCTTACAAAATGTCCGTCAGTCCAAGAATAATTGGGATGACTACCACACACATAAATCAATGGTTAAACATAAGAAAACATAATTCTTTTAAATAATATGTGGAAAGAACCATATTCGCCTTATGAAGATCACAAGACCGAAACTCCTTGTAGCCATAAATATAGAAAATAAAGTATAATATATAAATTCACATTATAACCCAGTAACGATTGTGGGTTCTCTTTTTCTTTTAATACATACATATATATATATATATATATATATATATATATATATATATATATATATATATATATATATATAATTTAAAAAAGACAGAAAAAAGAAAATCGTAACGAGGAAAATATTTTCGGAGGCTTAATACATTATCACCAGCAAATAAAAAATCCGGGAGACTGAAAGCCTTCTTGGAGGGGTCAAAAAGACATTTCAACCTTTTTGCATATATATATATATATATATATATATATATATATATATATATATATATATATATATATATATATATATATATATATATATGCGTGTGTGGGTATGCGTGTGTGTGTGTTTGTATTTGAGTGATTGTATGTGTACGTGTCGTGTGTCTGTGAGTATTTGCCCACTTTCACATCTCAGTTACATATATCCACCTCTTTGAATACCTTCGCAGATTATTGTAATTTTGCACAGAGATGGTCGGGAAGTATTCTTGTCTAAATAAGCGAATATATGAGCATATGCATATGTGTGTATGTGGGTAAGATGCCAAACATTGTATCAGACACGTTTTGCTCATATATATATATATATATATATATATATATATATATATATATATATATATATATATATATATATATATATATATATATATATGTGTGTGTGTGTAAAGATATAAAATTTTGGAGAACAAGATAAAAGAATACCTATCCCACATGGAATAGATTTTAATGATATTTCCTCAGATTGATTTATAAGTTAAATAAATATACACGCTGTCCTTGCATAAAAAGATACAATGAAGTAATGGCGGAGAAAGAAATTACAAGTGTGTGACCAGATTTACAAAATGGCTTTTCTCTGGCTGTAAAGACGTCTTATTCTATTTTTCAAGACGAGTTCAAAATGTAATTTGATTTTCACCTAACACATCTATTTTTTTTTAAATTTATTCATTTTAGCAGAATTCCTTCTCGAAAGGCCATTGTGGGTGTGCTTCTACTTGGAGAATATAGAAGAAAAAATAAAAAGGATATAGGAAGAAATCTTTACAAAAAGTTGAATAAATTTGATACACGCCCATATGTGTATGAAAGTGTATACATATATATATATATATATATATATATATATATATATATATATATATATATATATATATGTGTGTGTGTGTGTGTGTGTTTGTATGTGTGTATGTAGGTGTGTGCATATATATATATATATATATATATATATATATATATATATATATATATATATATTGGTATATGAATTCTCTTTACAATTTTTTAAAACTTTCCTGCTCTTTAGCTCCTTTCACCGAACAAAATTTCATTCACTGTTCCAATCTTTTCTCTGAGTCGTGTTTCTTATTAGATGGGGACAAAACTTGAAGTTGAATAAATAACAGGAAAATAAAACAACACATTTTTTAACAGAAAATAATTAAAAAATTTATAAACAGTAATGGAAGCGACAGGCAAAAGAAACAACAAATGATATACGCAAATCAGCCCATAGCCTTATTTTCGTAGATGCATACACACACAGAGACAGACAGACACACACACACACACACACACAGAGCGCTATATATATATATATATATATATATATATATATATATATATATATATATATATATATATATAACTTAATAAATGCAAAAGAAATAGCATTTTATGATTAAGTGTAGCCTTCTTTTTCCACTTTTCATATCCATCCATCCATCTATCTATCTATCTATATCTGTCCATCTATATCTATCTATCTATCTATCTATCTATCTATCTATCTATCTATCTATCTATGTTCGTCCATTACCTCTCTCTCTCTTTATTTAGGTATATGTCTATCACTGTTCATTATCTATCTGTCTATCTATCTCAGCCTTTTCATTATTTATCTCTGTTCATTATCTAACTATGTGTCTATGTCTGTCCATTATCTATCTATCTATATATTTCAGCACGTCTGTTATTGTTTTTTCTTTTTGAAAATCATTTCACCCAAGCAAGGCGGAAATGCCTCTAGTACACGGAGTGTTCAAGTTAGAGAAAAGACTGAGCATATGGAGGATTTGGGAAAAGACACAAGATAAACGGGTTCAAGAAGATAGAAAATGGCGGTTGACTTTGTATTTAAATTTTTGAAGTCGTATTCAGGCAAGCAATTAAACAGGAAGTACGAGAAGAGGCGGTTTCATTTAGCTATTGCAACAGTAAACGTGTGGGACCTAGTATTCGGGACAGCAGACGAAAAACCTCGTCAGAGGAGTTGCCATTAAAATATTTGTCGAAAAAGCAGTGGAAAAGTGAGAATATGACTCAAGTCTATATGCCAAATCAGGATCAATTGCGTATCCTTATTTTTGTTAAGAATCTCGAGATGAATAGCAGGAGCACCAGAGCAGATATAGCAGCAGTATTCACTACACGGATGAATGGTATATTTATAAATGTGCAACATGGACTCTGACGAGTAAAACTTCCTGGTATGACACAGTGACCCAAATTTCCCAGCAGTAGATGCAGCTATTAACTCGATGTAGTGACATCATTTGAAAACCTAAGACCAAGAAAACGTTCTGGCGTTTAGCGTCAACTTTGCTGATGACAGACAGAAACACTTATGTAGGCAGGCTAAATGAGAGCAGTTTTTTTTTTGAGCCCTTAAAATCTGCCAGACATTTCCTGTCCCAGTTAAGCAGGACTTTTTCTAGAGCAGCAAACAGGCTTTCTTTTTCTATTGAAACAGGTAAATATTATTGAAATCTAAATGAATACATACTTGGTAACTGATGACGTCAAGCAGATCATTGAGGAAGATCAGAAACAGAGTAGCACCCAGGATATAACCTTGAGGGGAGACCCGCGTTGGTGTGAAAAGTTCTGGAAGCGAGCCCATTGAAAACGACCTTCATTTCAAGATTTGATGGGAAGAATTGGATTAAATGAAACAACCGTCTTGTGATACCGTAGCCCTGGAACTTGCATAGAAGAACAGCCTGCCATTATTCGCCGTTATCATCAAGAGCTTGATATACATATTCAGTGATGGCTGTTAACTCATCAGCTGTAGACCTGGCGAAACTGAAGCCATATTGTTTGCCCGAGAGGATGTCGTGAAAAATAAGATGCTTAGCCAATTCAGCATTGATTAGATTCTCGACTACTTTGTCGAAAATCGGGAAGAGACTAATGGGGCGATGATTTGAGTTGGCGGAGTGCACTCCAGAGTTCTTAAAAACAGGAACGACAGAGGAGGACTTCCATGAAGCTGGAAAGCAGGAAGCAATGAAGCAATTTTTGTAGAGTTTGGAAAGAACTGGAGCCAGCTTATGGTCATATTTTTTAGGACGACGGCTGTTATTTCGTCACCTCCCCTTGCTTTCTGGGAATCTGGAAATGATTTCTAAAACCAGTGACGAGGTTATGCACATATCACTCAGAAATTGTAGCAGGAGGATCAACTGTTGTTCCCTCCAGATGAGCCAAGTGTGGAGTTGGAAGAGAACCTCCGAGCAAAGCACTCAACCTTATTTGCTGTAGATGTCAGGATTTCAAATTGATTGAATAGAGGAGTGATTCAGGGTTTTCTGTTTTTTCAGCACATTGCTGCAGTGCTCATCAATGATCACTAGAACAAAGTTGTGAGAGTCTATACGTTGCCTCATTCTATCAACACACAATAACTTCGTTTCTTTGAGGACAAGCTTGCGCTCATTACAAGCAGAGAGAAAGAGACATCTGTTGCAAACACACATGTCGTCTGGTACAGGCGGAAGAAGTGATTCCTGTGGGCTATTCAGATGAGAATCACAGAGATGAACGTGGTTTTAACTTGGAATTTCCGCGCTGAAATGAAACTTTGGGAGAGTGCAAATACTTTTTTTTACAGATGCTACAGCATGGTCAAAAGGGCAGAGCTGCAGAGTATGACATGAGTCAGGGAGAGAGGTAAAGAAGAGATCAAGAAAAAAATTATGTCCATCAAGATTACTGGGGAAACACATGGAGAAGGTCACCACTCGGGTGAAAGATTAAGGGATTGAGAAGTTCAGGTTTTGCATGCGAACGAAGCCAGTGATAGAGTGATCAAGCCACCTAGTATGGTGGGGCATTGAATTCTCCGAACACAAATATATTTGAAAACTGGTGTACAAAGATCTATCTATCTATCTATCTATCTATCTATCTATCTATCTATCTATCTAGCAGCCTGTTACAGGTTCTAATTATATATTTTAGTTACCTCATGTTTTAATATGATTTTAATGCTTTTTAGTATCGTAAAAATTGTCTGCCTAAATCCGTCCAAGTTTACATAATAGGATAAAGAGGTTTGTCTAGTAACCAATATAAGAGAAGAAAAAACACCTAATTCCAAAGAGGTGGTGAACGAACAAGGAAACACTCCTATTTCTGTAAAGACTGCATGGCAATTCACAGATAGTACAGAAAAAAAAGTATATGTGGAAATCGATAATCACCTGAAGGCATATCGTATTTTTTTTTAATGCAATTGCTTTACCTATTTGCAATTCATTTCTACATTATTGTTTTACTGTAAATGTTTTACATAACAATATATATTCCTAACATGGCGAAGATGTACTCCTACACCCCACAGGAAAATGTAATGAGTTAATAGATATTAAATAAATATATTCATTAAGCGTGTCTATATGTAAGGGAAAAAAAAAAGATTTTCTGTTGTCAATTCTGTCTCTAGATTCTTTTTTAACGTTTAGAAAATCGTCGCGTCCAAATCCCACACGAGACTGTTCTATTCACTCTACCGTCATTGAAAATAGCACAGATACATATTTTCTCTTTCCAAACTCTCAAGCTTTGTTAAAGCAACAAGGTAAAGATAAAATTCAAGGCTAAAAAACGAACAATCAAAGAAAAGAAACACAAGCTTTCTCATGTATGGCAATACGCTGTTAACTGATATTTAAAAAATCCCATGGAGAGCTAGGATCACTTAAGTCTTGAAGCCATTTTTTTTTTTTAAATTATTTTCTCTTTCCCGAGTCCGGTGAATGAAAAATACAGAGCTAGATTCTCAAAGGCGGCCTGGCTGAAATATTTGGGTAACTCCTGTGACACTATCACTGCTAACTTTAATATTAAAATGAGTACTGAAATCATTTGAATATAGATAATATGTCCTTTCCTAATAAACAAAAGCAAACAAAAAAAAACACTCTGTTTATTCTTTGTTGTTATATATATATATATATTTTTTGCTCTCATCGTTATTTCCTTCGATTTATTTGTTTTACTTATGTCTGTCGATTTTGTTCTACGACTTACCGTTTCTTCCTTGGCATTGATTATTTCACTCTGTATGTACTTAATTCCTTGTAATGTTACTGCTTCTCTTTCTCCCTGGAAATTCTTTATTCCTTATTTCTATTTTCGCTTGTTTATTTACATTCCTTTTCGTTACATCTTTTTTCTATGGCTTCTGCGTTTGTTCATGTCTGTCTTTCTTTTCAGTTCTTTATTTTTTATTTCATTATTTTTAACGTATATTTTTTCTTTTAAAAACTTGATTGAAAGTTTTCAACGCTTTCTCTCTTTTGGTACATGACCAGCTCATTATCTATCTATCTATTTGTTCAGATCTATCTATCTATCTATCTATCTATCTATCTATCTATCTATCTATCTATCTATCTATCTATCTATCTATCTATCTATCTATCTACTTCTGTTTGTTCATACCTATCTATCTATCTCTGTATGTTCAGATCTATCTATCTATCTATCTATCCATCTATCTATCTATCTATTTATCTACTTCTGTTTGTTTATATCGATCTATCTATCTACTTATGTTTTTTCATATCTATCTATCTATCTATCTATCTATCTATCTATCTATCTATCTGTTCAGATCTGTCTATATATCTATCTGTTCAGATCTATCTATCTATTTTCCCATCTATCTGTCTACTTCTGTTTGTTCATATCTATCTATCTATCTATCTATCTATCTATCTATCTATCTATCTACTTTTGCTTGTTCATTATCTATCTATCTATCTATCTATCTATCTATCTATCTATCGATCTGCGTCAGCATCTCTTTTTGTCTGCATTGTTTTATATTTCTTTCTCGAAGGGCAATGAAGAAAAAGGAAAGGTTAAATTTATTTGCTGGATAGTGATTTATGAAACTGAAAATAATGTGTACGTCATTAAAAAGAAAGAAGAATTACCAGTTAAAGGAGTTAAATAAGTAAGCGATCATATGTGTGAGAAAAACATGTGGTAGTTGGGGGTAATCTTAATATTTATTTTTTTATAAAATTCCTATGATGAAGATTTTCCACAAACGATTGTTCAACAGAACGAACGGAGAGAAATAAATTGACTGCAATAGCATTATGAAAGAAGAGGAAGTTCTGGGAAAAAAGGTGTTGGAAAGGAGAGCGAAATACGATCCAACTGATTTTTGAGAAGGAAATATGTTGATGAAATTTAACGAGAAGGTATACGAAAAGCTAAAGTAAAAAAAAGAAGAAAAATTGAAGAACTGCGAAAAGCTAATAAGACAATATCAAGACGCCAAAAGCGAAAATAAAGAGTAGAATATGCAAACTCTTAAGTGTTTTGGTTTTCTTGAGGCATGTTCCATTAGAACGCAGCCGATAATGACTCATCGTATTTTCCGTTTCTTTATTATCTGTAAATTACCATTCTTGTGACGTGATTAGCCGTTTCCATCTTCACACTTTAAAATTCAGAGCTGTGATATCATTGAAAGCTAGAGAATCCAGTCTACACTTATTGAACACATGTTCAAAAAGAGATGGATTCATGCCTTTTCTAAAGGCATATGTACATAGCAAACGCAAGCTGATAAGTCCGACAAGGTCAAAATGGCAGCCGATGTCTAAAACTGCTGTTGTTTACTGCGACAAAAGATGGCTTGTTAATTTTTCACGCCACCCAAAACGAAGTTTATCTCCATTAATAATCTTAGAGACACCTCGATTCCTTCCATCATAATGACTAATACTAATCCCCAGAAAAGTGACTCATTGCGCGTTCTTGGGATCACGTTCTCATATTACATAATCTGGAGAGAGTGTATTGAATGCATTGCTAGGTCAGATTTCAAAATGTCGGTTAACTTTGTCGTACGAGACATTTTTTTTTCTAACCAGATTCTATTTTACATATCAATAAGTCTTCCAGCGTTCCATGCTTAGAATGTTGCTGCCACATATTTTTCGGTGTCCCTGCTATTTACTTTGAGTATTTTGATAAGATCCAAAGAAAAATCAGCGATATTGTATGCCCTGATCGTTTTTCCCACCGGCGTAGACCTGCTTCTCTGTGCCTTTTCTATAAATAATTCACGGTAATTGCTCGGATAAGCTCTTTGCTATGGTATGAAGTGAGTTCATGATGACGGTCGTCTTTGAGTATAGAATCTAGAGGTTAGCAGTGAATATTTCGAAGACAGTTGTAAAGCGTATTTCAGGTTAGCAGTGGATATCCCGGTAAAGTAGCAGAACGTAGTTCAGTAGTTCTTCCTTCTGTTCCTCTTCGCCTGACAAGCTGGCACAGGACATTCGGATAGAGTAAACAAAATGGCCGCCTTTATACACGACGGAATGAATATTCTACGTCTTCTGATTGGTTAACCCTTCTCTTGGTGGACTATAAAATGAGTCAAGTCATTTTGGGATATATGTACTAGTGAGCCAGTCATTTTGACTGTCTCACTAGTACATATATCCCAAAAAAAACGGCAACATGAAGACTTTTTGAATTTAAGCTGTGGCCGATATCTTATCAATTGACAGTTCAGCTGGCTAGATGTAGCCGTAAGTTCTATGCTAACAGTTTCTTTTCTCACACTTCTTGCTTTTGAAACTTCTTTCCCGTTTCATGCTTTCTAACAAAATTTAATCTGCAAAAATGTAAACACAATGTCAATGGCAATCTACTGTCCTCATTATTACTCTTTTCTCTTTCTGCTCATTATTAGTTTTCTTTGCCTAATTCTTCCACACCCTGTGACCTTTTGGGTTTTACTAGCTTTACCGCCTCTCATAAAGTGATGCTGATTAAAAAAAAAAAAAGCAGCGTCTAGACATCGGGCTGATAACTAATACGCTGCGGTGTTATCCAATGATATTTTACAAGATGTTTATGAAATTAAGCTAGTTCAGGTGAGGCTTTAATATAGTAACAGTACCAAGTAGAAACTTATGAAGCTTTATTAGATTTAATTCGGCTTTGCTTATTTTATTAGTACTGCAACATAAACAGAAGGTATTTTAATACACATTGAACTCATCATAAACAAAAAAAACAAAAAACAAAAAAAAACTACAAAACGCCACTTTCTTGCATAGAGAGACCTATGTTGATAATGCTAATGCTAATGATAGCCGTTGCCTTATAAGGAAGCATTCGGAATTTTTTAACAGAGCAGTCAGTGCTGCTATTGGATGAAACTTATAAATTTGTTCTCAGTTCTCCAGGAATATTTTTTTCATCTCTAGCAGTATTATTATTGCTCTCTCCAGTATTGATGGGGGTTTCCTTCCTTGCTTTATGTTTAGATTCATGTGGAAAGTCAGAATTTTGATTATATCATTATTCGCTCTTCGAGTTTCATCCGCTACCTATTTTAGTTGTTGTTGAAATTCATCAAGTGGTGTGGTTTCTATTATCCGGCATAGCTCTTTGTGATTCGAGAAAGGATGGTCCACTTACAGGATTCGCTCGCCCGAAGCCATTTTTACGTATCGATTTGTGTAGGCGGTCGTACCCACCCGACATTTGAGATATTTCTGAACGCGCTGATCGCCAGGCATGACATCCATACCTAGGCATTTTAATTATATAGTATTTACCTACAGGGAGGCAAATTGGAGTAATGGGTAACGGCTCATCGGAGAGCAGAGTTCGAATAACAGACATATCCATGACATTCACTTACGTGCTAATAACCTTGAGAAAGGTATGAAATCTCTTCTTCTCTCCCACAGACGGGGTTCAATAATCTTGGGTGGCAACCAGTCTAGGAGAAGGAAATACTCTGAATTTAAAACCGGCCTTGATAGGGTACCCCTCTCACTTTAAAAAGAACACGAATTCTGAATTTTGAGGAAATTCTAATGATAGGCACTATAGTCCATTCATTCCAATCGTTGTTTGGAAAGTTTTAACTTGTGTCCTGCGTACTAGGATACTTGGTAGTGGATGCTGATTTTTTTTCGTTCAAGATCATTCTTGTCCTAAATATGGCATCAGCGGAGACATACTCATCATCTGTACGTTGGTCTTGGGTGGAAAAGCAGCATCTGTTAGTTTAACCTTTTCTGATACATTATAAAATGTTTAATTGATCAGTGCCCCTCTCTTCAGACTTGTGTTGTGTATGTGCAGAGCATAGATTAGTTTAGGAAGAGGTTAAATAGACTGGGTATCCCAAGTCCTTCTTCAAGATCGTACTCCAGATGTGGTTTCGAAAGTTTTGCTATCTTTACCTTGCACACAAAAACACACATATAAAATACATTTATATGCCACATCGACTGAAAAAAACTACTACAACAAAAGAATTCTCCAATTACCATATTAGTAAAAAAACGCCCTCTCCTTTAAATTTAAAAAAAAATTCAAACTTAGCGTTGCGACCGCACGCTCCAAAATTTCTTACAGTTAACAATAACACATTTCTAAAAAAACATATTTCGATTCACATCTAAGCTTTCCTGTCCCGTTATAACCTGGATGTATTAAAAAAAAATCAATTTCCATGCCTGACGATGTCTGTATGAACAGATGAAAGTACTAGCAAAAACAAAAAAATACCTTGTACAAAATGAAACAGGGATCATAACATTAATCTAGAGGTTTGTGGGTTAATGTATTTATAATAAATTTGTTTGCGAAGATGGATTCTCGCCATTTATATCATTAACTCGGAATCTGAGGGAAGAATATCAAGGAGGCTTCCGAACCACCAACGCAAATATATGAGAAGGAAAACTCAAATTATCAAAACCCTTCCAGTGCCTGACCATGGCCCGTTGAAAGGCTCTGCACGCTTCCTTGCGTTGGTAGTACAGGAGATGTATAACTCCGTGATAATAAAACCTGAGGGGGTGTTGTTTTCTGTGTTCGTGGCAAATATTTGCACCAACTATTTGTTCAGTTCTGTGTTCCATCTCTGATGTGTGTTTCTGTGTGTAAAGATGATGGGACAAGTGGAAAAAAAAACTTATAAACGATGAGTTTCGTTGATATCTATAGGTCTCTGCTTCTTTCGATTAGAATGAAAGACAAAACAGTGTTAGAATTGTGAGGAGAAGACAGGCAATAAATCTAATTAAATCTAATTAGTTTGTCAGATTCCGATAAGAAATTTTCGTCTTTCTTTCTGACCTTAAGAAGACGAGACCGACAGACGTTGGCGAAACGTGTCGTTTAGTATATCTTCAAATTTTTCTCGTCATTTTCACTTTTGCTTGGTATACTATTGTACATTCTACATGCACACACAGATAAATATATATATATATATATATATATATATATATGTGTGTGTGTGTGTGTGTGTGTGTGTGTGTGTAATCAGATAAAATAAACAAACAAATGAAGATTATATAAATGCCCAGCATAACGACATAGTGAAGGTGAGCAAGAAATATCATCAAAAGATATATATATATATATATATATATATATATATATATATATATATATATATATATATATATATATATATATATATATATGTGTGTGTGTGTGTGTGTGTGTGTGTACCTGATTTGTTTTTGTAGTTGTATGGAGACACATTATGTATATTTGAATGCAAATATGCGCTAATGTGAAAATTTGATAAGTTTTCTTTTCAGGGTCTGTTAGCAATCTGTCCACGTATTTCTGAAATAAAATAATGGCCGCAGAAAATGTGGTTTAATCATCTCACTAGTCTTCTCCACTAACACATTTTAAACTGCAGACAAAATACAATTTATAAAACCAATTTGCTTGATAAATGTTCAAGATAAGATAGAGATAAAAAAAAAATTGAGTGGATGACAGGAAAAGTGTCTTCTAAACAAAAGAAAAGTTCCTTTTTTCAAAAAAATGCTCACAACAGGTTTTAAACAATAGACCGTGAATCATTCACAAAAATAACGAAGAAAAAAAGATGAGGAGAATTAATACGAACCTGTTTCCTCATACATAGTTTATTCATCACAGTTGTTTGACCGCAATAGTTTCCGATCATCTTAAGTTTTAGTAGAATTTAATAAGTCTCGAGAACGTAGAATGTAACTATTTATATAATATAATTATTCTGTAACATTTACGAATACTGAAATTCTCCAGGAAATTCCATTTAGAATAATGAGAACAATACCTTCTTGGATCAAATAAAAGCTTGTGTTTATAAAAGATTTATTGATTCCTTTTTTTTTTACTGTTTATCAACCCATTGCATGTTATTTAAATCCAGAAAATATTTTTATAGTGTACGAAATTTTTTTTTTTTTTACAGTTAATAAGGGTTTTTGTGATTCATTAAACCATAGAGACTGGGGTAAGACGTGGCTTCATACCTTTCTGAAATGTATTTGCGAATAAGTGGATATAACGAACCGAACAGGAATTGACTCTCCGATTAATAATTCCGAGCCATTGTCGAACATGAAATCTTACAGCTTCTGGTATGTCTAAACAGTCATCCATCTTGGTACTGACCAATCTCAACGGTGCTTAACATCGGTGATCGTAAGGGAATGGGTTTGAACGTGATATCGCCAAAAGCCCTGTTTACGAAAGTTTACCTAATAAACGAAGAAGACTTGTGGTTATTATATAATAGTAAGACACTCTCATATATATAAGTAAAAAAATAATACCCTTTCTTCTGCTTTTTCTTCTATATGCAATGTCTCTTCAGAATGTTTGCGATAATGGCTCTCCACAATATCCTATACCTTGTAACTCTTTCTAACGTTTGTCTCTCTGTCTCCAATCTTCTGTACATATTTTTCTTGAATTTTAAATTACGACGGAAAATCCAAATGCGCATTGGGATATCGAAATATGCCTTGCAAAAAGTAAGCAAAGTAATAAAAAACAGGAAAATTTCGTTAAAAACAAAGAAGCTAGTAAACTGAAGACTGATATTCCGAGGCAATCGTATAGTAGGGTAAGTTAGGAACCGTCTGTGTGAAAAAAAGTGCCATGATGCAACAATTTGGAAATGGCATGAAGTACTGTTTGGCATTCGTGCCAGAAGCTCCAATGCTAACATTTTGAAATGTCTGGATGTCAACCTGAAGACTGTGCAGAAGATTCGGAGAGTTGGATGGGTCTAATGATGATTACGAAGGTACGACATGTCGCAAAATTCACTCCGATCGTTCTTTGTTGGTGAGGGCCTCAGGCTCAACACAGAGGCCTACATCAATTGCGTTGAGGAGGTAGTACTGTCCTGGGTCAAGAGGGTGGCTGCCGGAATATCCTGTGTTTTGCAACATGACACTTCACCATGCCACACAAGCAAGAAAACCCAGTCATGGCTGTCAGACAATTTCTGCGACTACATCACACTTTACATCTAGCCACTGCAACCGCGTTGATTATTATGTAACATCAAAGATGAACTGACGGCAAGGATCATGGTAACATTCACCAACTCAATTAAGGAAAACATTCAGAAGGATGGAGATTCAGAAAATCGTCTTGAGGCCGTGTTTGAAGCCAATGACAATTTTACTGAACAAATTTACTCTTTACTATTTTAATATATGTTTCTATAATTTTGGTAAATATATCTGTTAGAATGAGATGTCAATGTTATTTTCTTTTTTCCGTAACTTAGACTACAATTTATTCATTGTGCCTTGTAGTAACTCCGCCGCATAATGTTAAGAAAGGAATTCTGTTACCCAAAAATTCTGTTTTAACGCAATTTCCATTACTTTTCTAATTAAATTTTAATATTAATTACATAGACATGAAAGTTTTCCAGTGAAAATATCATGTTTCAGTGAATATAAATATTGATGGGTTTAAACGTGTCCATTTTTTTTTTTTTTTTTAATTTGATCTTTAGACGGTAATATTTAAATATTTAAAAGAAAATGCATCGAAGTTTCTTTTTACTACACTTCTCTTTATACTTATCTTCTCTGTGATGCGGCGTCTCTTTAGGACGTGTGCAACAATGTCTTTTCACGATTTTCTATCATTTGCACTTTGCAATATTTGTCGTTTTAATATGTCTTCGATTTTCTATTATGTCATCCATATACAGAATATCGTTATTTGGGCTATTCCTCGTTTCACCATCAACCTCTAATATGCCGAGTCAGTGTCACAGTTCGAAGCTTCCTTTATTCATTATGCTTTTTTTTTTGTAATCATTTCCCCCAAAGTAAACCATAAAGTGCGATTGAATAACTAAAAAGAGAAACATTATTAAGAGGCAAGACGAAAAGAAGAGTAATCAAGGAGGAAGTAGGAAACGATTGACATTGCATTTCAATTTTTTGAAGCGCAAGGAGACGGAAGGAAATTCCACAAGGGAAAAATCGAGAAAAGAAACTCTTAGTTTAGAACTTACATTTACATCTAGCCAATTCAACTGTAAAACGATGAGACCTTGTTATCAAAACTAGTACTACGCTTAAATTCATAAATTCTATTCACCAGAGCAAGAACAAGTATCATTCATCAGAACAATTACCAAGAAAGTATTTATAGAAAAAGCATAGGAAGCTACGTAACAGCAGTGGGAAAGTGACTGAAGCAGAAATGCCAGGTTAAGACCAATAATATGTTCCAAAAATGTCAATGGCTCTTTCTATTTTTTAATTGAAACATTTTTGCTGATTACAAGCTCAATCGATGTTATTTTCAGCATACAATCTTGAAATGCCAGAGTTTGCGCAAAGTTTCACATTATGTCGAGGCCTACGCATTGTTCTAATGAACATTTAGAACCCAGGTTTCTACTCTTTACAAACCTATTTTCCGTCTCCCGATCATGACTCTTTACAACTTACTATTCTTTGTAGCCCATATCAATATTTGTCTATTTACTGGTCTTCCCGTTCCTGCTTTGAAATCTATTTAGTACGCTAGCTAGGTCACTCTCTATTTACCCATGTACATCTTACCATCAAAATGTCTTGTGAATCTCAACGGTTTCAAGAACTGTTTCAAAGACAGATATCCCGTAACAGTTTTGTACTGTTTTCTTTAATTCTAACGAAGTTTTTCTAAGTCTTAGTATTCTGCTTATCTTGTGGAATGAATCCTTAGCTATCCCAATACGCCATACTTGACGTCAAAGGTATTTGAATTTCAACATTTATTAACCGCATTCCTGCAAAATTCCTTGTCGTTGTGCTATCACGGACGTTATACTCTAAAACATTCAGTCATACTGCTGTAGACGTTTCATTGGTGAATCGTTCAGTTAATGTATTAATATTTATGGTATCCTGACATCAGTGAGCTTAGAGATATCACTTTCAAATAAATATTATGCTGTACTCGGACTCCATTGCATGCCACAGCCCAAATGAATAGACTAATAGAAAACAGTGTTCTTGTTTTCTATCCTGAGGTCAACGTTCTTATGAGGAGGGTAGCGAGGCCAATGATATAAGTATTTTTTTATTTGCTATAACAATGATATTAAACAAAAAAATAAAAATCTACAATAGGAGCCAAGAGAAAACCTTCCAAAATAGAAACTATGATCTGGACTTTGAATGAAAGCAGTGATGGTGGATTCAATGTATCCATCGTAAAGATACAGCATGTGGCATTTTTTATTACTAAAACAAAATCAAATACCTGGGCGTATGGGTAAGTTGTAACCAATTTAGCATTAGCGATAAAGAAATTTAACATAGAACAGGCTGTGCTAAGAGGTGTTTCGCTGAACACAGCCAATAGCTAAAAAAAATCAGACTTAACCTTAAACCACAAATGTTATTGTTAATTAGCCTCATCAGACAGAGATATTCATATGGATACTATATATGGCGTCAAACTCGTTTTGATATACGTAACATGTCAGCTGCATATAACGGTTTTTTCAGATCAACCGGTAAAAAAGAAGCTCTGGGCTAATGATGCCAGCAGGGTTCAGAGATGATCATTTTTCTTCTAAGCTTGTATATTGGCGTTAAACATTCACAAGGAAAGAACTATATCAAGTAACAAAAACAACTGTTTTTGAGTGATATATTCATTGATTTTTGTTTCATTATGCCCTAGGTTATTTGAAACCGAAACTTATTTTAAGATTGTAAAACTATTTTATATTTGACAAATGAATAACAATGTCTTGGTGATAATGATGGTTTTCGGATACAATTACTATTTAAACACAGAAATGTAAAGAGAAGAGGTAGATTCATATCTTTCCCAAGGGTATTAGCGCGTAAGTGAATGAAGTGAACATGCCTGGATGTAAAACTCAACTTTCCGACTTCTCATTTTTATTATATTCTCTGATAATAATAATAATAATAATAATAATAATAATATATATATATATATATATATATATATGATGTATATATATATATATATATAAATAAATATATATATATATATATAATGTATTATATATATATATGTATATATATAATGTATTACATATATATATGTATATATATAATGTGTATATATATATATATATATATGTATATATATATATATATATATATATATATATATATATATATATATATATATTATATATATATATATATATATATATATATATATATATATATATATATATATATATATATATATATAATAATATAAGGAAAAACGAGTTACAAATAAAAGCTGATACCACCAAATAAGATAATGTAAATTTGCGTGGAATATCGATCTTTTATATGTAAGTATCCATAAAAAATTTACAAACTTCAAATATTTAATAATAATTAATTTATACAAACATTACCTAGCACATTAAAAGCTGACATTTCTATATCAATCGTGATAAGGTGATTTTATTATTCAGAAGTTAACTTCGTCTCTCAAAGAAAAAATCAGTTCTTAACATACAGTTTTAAAATTAAAGACATTTTCAAATGTATGAATATTAGAGATATGAATTTATTTAAAGAAAATAATAAAAACTATTCCCCCATTTCTATACCGGTAAAAAATCATATTAATAATTTCCAGGTGTCCATCTGTCAGTATCCTATTTTCCATAGCATCCGATTTAAAGCGCAGGTCATCAAACGCTGTTTTATTCCTACAAAGAGGACGCGGTTTAAATTATTTACGTTGCACTCTTTAAAAATAAACAAATAACAAAAAAAAAAAGGCATTTTACACAAAGATGGGTATCTACAAAATAACGCATGGAGTTGTAGGGAGTATGTAATTTAAACATTTCTATTGTTAAAAAATGACCATCACAATCTACATATTAAAACGCACAAAAATATCCTTGATGATGGCTAATAGGATAGCTTAAAGCGTCAGAACCCAAAGATCAATTACCGAATTCTTACACACTCTATACTCAGCAAAAGAAATCTTTTTTACGCATGCAATTAAAATATAATAACAATAATCGTAGCACCATGTCGGTTATCTTCAATAGAACCTGTATATATGAGGGTTTGCTGCCGAAATTCACAATTATATATACTGGGTGCGGCAAAAGAAACGCACTTTTATTTTTTTTTTAATATTTAATTGAACACAAGGAAATTGAGTAGTTTAAGTTAAATTTACAAATATTGCAAAATAAATACAATTGCATAATAAAACCTTTTTCGCAAAAATAATAGATTATCATGTTTTAATAATTGAGAAAAACACACTAAAATGGTCTTATTTATTTTTAATCCAGGTTAATCTCCAAATTCTGAATATTTCTGGATCAGGAATTATCATTGTTCACAATACTTACACCCGGATGCTTTATATCGCAACGTTTTGGCTGTTGTACCACGCGGCATTATGAGTAACCCTTAAAAAATTTCGAATCTAGAAAAAGGGCGTTACTTCTATCACTCCTTTCACCCACTACATACAGATATCTATCTATGTCTCTGACTATCTCTATCACTCTCGATATATATATATATATATATATATATATATATATATATATATATATATATATATATTAAAGGGTAATTTAAAAATGCAACTGGAGTTTTTAAAATTTTTATTTAGAGTAATTTCAGCAGTTTCACAGATTTCTGATTTTCAAAAATTAAAATGAGAACGAGAGACGATGTCATTATCTGTTTCGCATCTGATAGATCATGGCAGAGACATACGTGTATCCATCTCAATGAAACCTAAAAATATGTGATGTATATATATATATATATATATATATATATATATATATATATATATATATATATATATATAATGGACTCTGCTATCGATTTCGACGTATGAGGGTCCGACAACCACGTGAATTGTTTTTTATGTTTGGGCCGTATGTGACACTTCAGTCCCTCTAGTGATCTGCATACAAGTCTACATATGGTGGAACAGTGAGGATCTCGGAATATAGCAACAAGAATATTTGCTGAGGTTTTTCGCCGTTGATTTCCAAACTTCTGCTAACAATCTCTCATAAATATCTCCAGTTATTTCTAAACTGGGCTCTCGAAGTTAGTATGAGGCACATTGACAGATGAGAATTTACTGTTCAGCTTGTCTTTACGCTTGAGCTATGACAGTCTTTGTACACTAACTGTCATGCTGGCTATATATGAGGACCGTAGGTATTCTGTCGTCAGTCATCCTTGCAAAATGACCAAGACTTCCTCCATGGTTGGCTCGAAAGACATTTCATGTATTTCAGAACGTTGGAAAATGGCTGCAAAAACGTGACAGGAGGCTTAAACAGGCACGAATTGCTGCTTCAAGCGAAGCAAGATATCAGACTTGTTTGATAGAAGCATCTGTCACTTTGAGGAAAGTACCGTTTTCTCTACTACCATAGACCTTCATAATACCATCCTAAAAGGACTTGGAGTTTATTTTTGTTTGCTACTTCTTGAAGTTCTGCAACCTTTGGCGACAACCAGTCCTCCATTTTTCTGAAAGATCGTTGAACCTCACTTTTGAACTTCATGTGCTGAGTGTTTCTTTGAAGAGAGTTTTTTGTTAGACATTTTCATGACGGTCGTCTTCGAATATAGAATCCAGAGTTTGGCAGTGAATATTTCGGAGACAGTAGGAAAGCGTAGTTCACGTTCGCAGTGGATATCACAGCAGAGTGTAGTTCTTCCTTCTGTCGTGTTCGCCTGACAAGTTGGCTCTGGTTCTTTCGGTAGGAAAAACAAAGATGGCCGCCTTTATACACGACGGATACAGTGTTCTGCGGCTTCTGATAGGTTAATCTTCTATTGGTAGACTATAAAGGGAATTAAGTCATTTTGACTAACTCACTAGTTATAGACAATATATACACAAAAAACCGTAACATTTTTATCATTAATCCATGCTTTGTATGTGCTGCACATTTGCTCGATGTGTAGCTGGGCTTCAACGTTGCTTTCACCAGACTAGTCTTGATGTATCCGAATCGGCAGTCCGAACACCTTCAAAGAAGCAGTACGCACTGTATCTCGAAGTGTTTCCTATGATGATTCGATCGCATTACTAATTCTGAGAGTAGTATCCAGCGTACTGCAGACCTAGCTTTGTTTGTCTTTTCATTTTAAAGATAGAGTATTCATCCTCTTAGTCCCAGATGTCTTCTGCAGTCCTCTGTGAGCATGCTAAAAGGAAGCCTTTCAGCGTAGGAGACCATGGTCAGACAATGAAAGGAACGTGATAATGATGTCTATTAGGTCCCTCTTCTTGGTAACAACTATCTGACACAGTGAGAAGATTACGTCAATATGCCACAAAAGTATCTGTAACCATACTGAGATTCGGTGTAAAGCTTATTGACGACGGGCTTGATAATCCTTTTCAGAATCAGTCTAGCGAAACATAGTATTCCACGATACTTGTCAAAATACTACTACTTACTTAATTTTATGAAATTTCAATGAATTAAGATTTCGGGGTCTTTGTATTTATATTAGTTCAATGAAGGATTTTTGGAGAATTTAAATCATTAATTATCTTTTGTCAAATAGGAACAACATTTCCCGAAAATCTGCTCTGAATCGTAACATGAAAACATGCACTAAAACTATAACATTATTTAATTAGAAAAGCTAGAAGAAATCAGATATATTAAGGACATTACTATCTTATGAAAACTCATTCTTTCGATGAATAAGTAATTTTTACGAAGATTGTCTTCAATTTTATATTTTAAGTTGAAAAATGTTTGAAGTTTTCAATCTTTTAAAATTCTGTATTCAATTCAGATTTCAGTGGTTCTGATGATATTGTTAAGTGAAAACTATATTGAGAAATTTTAAATAGAAACGTTTGATACAAATCAGCAAACACCAATATTTTAAGAATAATTTTGAATTTTTTTTATTATTGTATAAACGTTCCCATTTTTTGTATGTATGGGAGAGCATACACCATCATAAAATAAAAGCAATGATTTTTTTTTTTTCAATTTAAATCTCAATTTTTTTAAATGCAATAAAGCATTAGAGTACGGAGAATATTTTTCTCAATTTTTAAGATTACTGAGTACTTACAAATGAAATAAAAATAGCGCTCCTGTCATTTTCTTCAATTATGTTATACAGATAATGTCTCTGGACAACAACATTGGACCAAACATCACGCTGTCATACACGTCAATACAGCTACGGTCGGTTAAATGAAATTTAAACATTAAGTAAATAGCATTTGTTTCAAATCAGATTAATTATATTTTATATCAGTCAATATTTCTCGAATAAAGTTTTAGAAATATATATTTTATTTTTGGAAGGTTTTTTAATAAAGAGAATTACATTGAAAAGAAAGACGACTACAAAACGGCGCTGATAATCTATTTTACAAAAGCAAACTCCTTTCAGTCAAATTAAATTAGTTTAAATTAATTTTGAAATTCCGCAAAATATTTTGCTTATTGGAAATATTAAAGTTAATCTATTAGCTTGAAATTAAAACTAAAACAAAAATTTCAAGAAAGATTTTTTTCATTTGTAAAAATTAATTGAAACTTTAGGTGTTTCTTCTTTTTTGGGGGTACCTAGATTAAGCCAGATCCACAAAATTTAGACAGAAAAAAAGTCTATTACTTTATTTAGCATTTGAAAGCCATCTGTCGCTATTCGAATAGACATTTCAGTGTCACATTTGCTATCATTTGAGAAAAAAAAACTATCTAGATATTTAAATATCTCTAATTGTTGATGTTTCTATTTCTTAACTCAAATCTTGGGTTTCCGTCTTGCTACGGGCAATACATTTTTCTGACAACTGATGGTTAATTTTTCCGTTCGATTTTTTTTTCATTTTGTCCAAGAAATATTGCAGTTTGATATCTGTATCAGCCATCAATAGGTTATAATCTAAGGAGTAAATGAGTGAAAGAAATTCTCATTTGGATCTAGGCTCTAACAGTAAACGTTTGCACTCAAGGCAATTAAGCAACTATCTCCCCACCAAGAAGTCGTTATTATAATCACTGTTATTACGGAGATCATTATTTCTATCAATATAAACCCCCAGGCGTCACTAACCTTAACATTCACCATACTCCAAATCTTAATTATTTAAACCATTGATCTCGCAGGAAAGGAGTGAATAATACAGTGGAATATTATTTTTGACCGAATATAGAATTATCGATTACAAATAATCGATTCTCTTTTACAATGATCGAAGTAGCGATTTAATGAACAAATATAGTTGAATATAAAAAAAAAAACTAACCAATAAAGAAATGGAAAAAAGGCAAGTAAAAATGTTAAATACAAAGACGTGATTGGTCAAAAATTGAGATTCCTTCGTTCAGTGATCTCTCGATGCAATTTTTGTTTTGTTCACCATCGCAGCATATTTCAAATTCAGATATAATTCAATTAAAATTATCACACTCGTTTTCGCTTTGTGATATCGCCATTAGAAGACGCCCCATTTGTTTTTCTCGTCGTGTTCAGTGATTTCGAGATTCAACGAGATGCAACCTTCGCAGAGAAATCAGATCTTATAAAAATTTAATTACGTTCTGGGAGAAAGTAAATGAAGGAGAACGAAATTCTAACAACAAGAACAACAACAAAAACAACAATAATAACAAAATTATTATTATTATTATTATTATTATTATTATTAGTATTGTTATTATTATTATATTTATTATTATTATTATTATTATTATTATTATTATTAATAATAATAATAATAATAATAATAATAATGTCAATGTTTTATTTTCTTTTTTACACAAATATGCAGTGAAAAATGTCATGATACCATTTTTGACCTTCTGCATCTCGTTGGAATCCGGGAGGAAATCAAAGGAAATAATAATAATAATAATAATAATAATAATAAAACTATGAAAATACAAGGATCTTGAAATGGAAATGTAAAAAATGTGTCATATGAGGACATCAATAATTCCAGTTGCAGTTGAAGCCCAAAGATTGATTGGAAACGAGTTCGATAGACCCCATTGCAGGGAACGTTGGTAGCTCATGCATGAAATAAAAGACAAAAAATCGTACTCACAAGTACAGCTCACGCATGTTGAAGACCTTTATCGATGAAAAATGTGTGTGATCTTAGTTTGTTTTTTTTTTTTGTTTTCTCATGTTTTTACAAAAAAGATCATTGGAAAGTGCCATGAAGCCATTTCTGACCTTAGGTCTCTGGTTGGGACCCGGAAGTTAATGTGTATACAGCAGAAATCAATGGAAATAATAATGACAATAATAATAATAATGCAAAATAACTCTGTGAAGATAATACTCCACACAGTAACAACAACAACGATAATAATAATAATAATAATGATAATAATGAAATACTACTACTGTTTTACAAAAAAGATCATTGGAAAGTGTCATGAAGACATTTTTGACCTTAGGTCTGTGGTTGGGACCCGGAAGTTAATGTGTATACAACAGAAATCAATGGAAATAATAATAATAATAATAATAATAATAATAATAATAATAATAATAATAATGTAAAATAAAGTAAAAAATAAAATAAAGCATCAAAATACATGGATATTGCATTAGAAATCTCAAAAGATGTGGCACATTAGGACATCAATAATTCCAGTTGTAGTTGGAGTCGGTGGATTGATTGGAAAAAAAGTTCCGATAGACTAATTGAAGAGATTCCTGTTAGTCCATGCCTTAAATTACAAAAACATTGTACTCTCAAGTACAGCTGACACATTACAAACAGCTTTATTTATATAAAATGTCTGTGAACTTAGGCTTTTTTAAATTTTTTTTAATGATCAAAGGAAAATTTCATGAAGCGATTTCTGATCTTAGGTCTCTGGTTTGTGACTGGAATAAAATTTGTATTCCACAGAAATCAGAGAAAATACTACTACTATTACTAGAAATACTACTACTACTACTACTACTACTACTAATAATAATAATAATAGGTGTGTCCAGTCGAAGGTATTGATCTCCTGGTTTCATGGTACAAACAGCACTCAAATGATGTTAGAAAGTGTTGATGGAGTGAATATACTGCTGAATTTCTCAGTCCTCAAAGACAGGGGAAATTGACAAAATAGACCAGATATCATCATAAAAGATTTCAAAAAAGGAACCTGACAGCTAATTGAAATGACTCGTTTACAGGATTCCAATTTTTGTAAAAAATGATTTCAAAAACTGTCACATCTTAAAGACATTCAAATCGACTTAACAAAAATGTGGAAAATTAAAACTACAATTAAACTATTTAACGAATACTAAAGAACGATACCAAACATCTTGTAAGAAAAAAAAAATTCCTGGGAACATCAGCATCTCACATCTAGAGAAACTTTGTACGGAAATATACTTATCGTCCGCAAAACTCTCTCCATCTAAACGTAACGTCACAAATATGCATGGATAAGTCACCTACAATGCCCATATATATATATATATATATATATATATATATATATATATATATATATATAATTGAAATAAAAACAGACCACTTTAAGGTTCCATGTAATAAATTATTTCACCACAGCCCTTTTAAAAGGACTGCAGATCATCAGACTTTACTTCTAAACAAAAAATGAAAAGAGAATTTACACATTTTTGTCGGGCCGTATTAAACATATGTAAATTAACGAAATGTGGAAGTGAGGGGGGAGAGAGAAGACATGAGTGAGTTAGCAGATATTGACACATTTAAACGGTTAAGTTAACGGAAGTTATATATTGATATCGAAGGGGTAGAGAAGAAAAAAACCCATAGAGAGAAAAAGAGAGGAGAAAGTTATGTGAGATGTCGTCACTAAGTTTCTTTGTAAAAAAAAGGTTGGAAACAGACGCTGTTATTTTAATTATTTGCTCTTGATTTACATTGAACTCTCTGGATTTTATCCTCCTTAGGTTTACCCATACGGATTACCTAGTTTTTATATATTACTTATAGATTACCTAGTTTTTTATATATATATATATATATATATATATATATATATATATATATATATATATATATATATATATATATATATATATATATGTGTGTGTGTGTGTGTGTGTATGTATGTATATATATATATATATATATATATATATATATATATATATATATATATATATATATATATAAAAAAACATTTAAAATCTAATCAAATGTAACTTTAATCGATATCTTCTGATGCCTTGATCTAATTCCCCGCCCTTCTCTTTTAACAATCACGTCTTTTACTTTTTGCACCCACTATCTGTAACCCCTTTCATGTTAGTGGCACTCCCACCTTGCTTAGGGTGAAAATATTACAAAAAATAATAACAAAAGGAGCTGATTGGGACCAACAGAAAACACATGAGTGGCTGAGGATCACCGGCGTGAAAGTTGAGACAGAAAGCCCAATTACTACAGAAGGCAGATACTATCAGTGTCATATAATCAAGGATGCAACTAACCCGAAACGCAGGATCTGTAGAAAATATGATGAAACTATCGACCATATTATCTCAGGATTGCCGTAACTAGCAAAACAAAAACAAAAACAAATAATGAATATACCCACAGACATAACAAAGTAGCAACATATGCGAAATGGAAGATATGCAATAGGCACAAAATCGAAACCACTGAGACATGGTATGCACACCAACCAGACAAAGTTAAGAAGAATAACAATGTATCAAGCCTCTAGGATATTCCAGTCAAAACTGGCAAGGAAATAAGTGCCAACGAACCTGACTTAGTAATAACATCTGAGAGAAACATCTCTATGAATATTACCGAGAAATTTTCCAAATACAAAGATCTGGAATTCGAGTTTAACAAGATTTAATGTATGAAGACTAAAACTGTACCGAGAGTAATCGGAGCACTGGGCCTTGTGAGAAAAGAAATGGACAATTTTACTAAGAGTCTCCTGGGTAACATCAACTAGAAACATCCCATATACTAAGAATAGTGCTATCAATTAAATGACAATTCCCCTATATCTCCTAAGTGCCATAGTTTTGACCCGGTTTTACAGGATACAAATTAGGAAACATAACATACATAAATAATAATAATAATAATAATAATAATAATAATAATAATAATAGTAAGCACATTTAAAATAAATGAGTTTAGTTTTAAGATTTTCACTATTTTTTGTAAAGCATCGATCACTTTTGGGTAGAATTTTTGGAAACTTCATTAGGTAACTTGTAATCGCTGGCCAACCCGACGCATGTCTGTAATGACGGAAAAATTACTCTTAATACGGCATAGAGGAGATAATAGCGGTTTGGGTAACTGACAAGGGAATAAAAGGGATATAGGACTGAAAAAGATTTAGCAGAGACTTGCTCTTTGATGTTGATAGAGTGACTATCTAATGATTAGGTGATAATAAGGATGATGATGAGTCCTTTCCGTTTTTGATGAATGACTGATTGTGATGATGATCTGTTTTCTGTCGTTCACTGAACGCTGTCTGGAGATAAATTTTGTTTTTGATATTGTTCGTAAAACAGCATATAGACATAAATTAGGTAATCCCACGTGTGTTTCAACATTTCTTAATACATTCAAAAATATTCTGTTCAACCAACTTTTGGAATTCTAATATTCTGTTCAAGCCAACTTTGGGAATGCTAATATTTTTGTTCTAGAACATTCTTATCCAAATTATGACTAGCATAGCACACCCACCGCTCATTGCTAATATGTTGGCCTCTGCAAAGAAAACAGGATTTCTATCAACAGAATCGTTTCGGATTTAGTACCGAGTGATTAAATCATCAGTGTCCATCATTTCACACCCATTTTTTGTAAATGCGCCGGACATAGTTTAGGAAAAAGATAGACGTGTGTAATGTATGTGTGTGCAAAGGTAAGAGGAAATGAAGAGTAATCGCTTGTTTCTTTGGTTTATGTTTTAAAACTTAAGGATGAGCTGTTTGTCTGGACGAAGAGTAGGGCAATTTTCCAATCAGTAAGGTCGGAACCTAATCAAAATAAACTTCCATATTCTATCACTTTTACCTTTCTTATCGTGCCCTAAGTTTAAAGATTTCTTAATATCTTATTGCTTTTCTTTTCTATTTGTCTAGTCTATGTTTTTTCTAGTTTATCCTTTTTTTCCTTTTTCCCCGAGTTCCTCTTTGATTCCTATTTACTCAGTCGGTTATGTGTCATGGGTGATACACGCTTACGCGATCATGTATCTTTCGCTACATAACTAAAGAGGCAGATTTTTTCCCGCAGTAGGTTGCCATTTCATTCTGCGGTAGACCAGTTGCCATCCAAGGCTATAGAACCCGGCCTGTCCTGCTATTCACTCATAGCAGGGTGTGGGGTGGTAAAGAAGAAGAGATTTCATACTTTTCTCAAGGGTATTAGCATCGACTGGAATTCGAACTCGGTATCGACTGGAATTCGAATTCGATTCCTCAATCCGAGCCGCTAACCATTACTCCACTATTTATTACTTTGACAAAACATAATTTCCTTCTGTCTTCAATTCTTCTTCTTCCCTCTTCCTCTTCTTAGTAGTAGTAGTAGTAGTAGTAGTAGTATTTTCTCTGATTTCTGTTGTATACAAATTTTATTCCAGGCACAAACCAGAGACCTAAGATCAGAAATCGCTTCATGAAATTTTCCTTTGATCATTAAAAAAAATAAAAAACAGCCTAAGTTCACAGACATTTTATATAAATAAAGCTGTTTGTAATGTGTCAGTTGTACTTGAGATTTTGTAATTTAAGGCATGGACTAACAGGAATCTCTTCAATTAGTCTAGTGGAACTTTTTTCCAATCAAACCACCGACTCCAACTACAAGTGGAATTATTGATGTCCTAATGTGCCACATCTTTTGAGATTTCTAATGCAATATCCATGTATTTTGATGCTTTATTTTATTTTTTTAGTTTATTTTACATTATTATTATTATTATTATTATTATTATTGTTATTTCCATTGATTTCTGCTCTATAAACATTAACTTCCGGGTCCCAACCAGAGACCTAAGGTCAAAAATGGCTTCATGACACTTTCCAATGATCTTTTTTGTAAAACAGTAGTAGTATTTCCTTATTATCATTATTATTATCGTTGTTATTGTGTGCGGTATTATCTTCACAGAGTAATTACCAAGTCTATGAGTAATAAAGTCGCTTCTTCTTTTTCTTCTTCTTCTTCTTCTTCTTCTTATTATTATTATTATTATTATTATTATTATTATTAGTTGGCTGAGAGGAATTTCTATGACAAATAATGAAGAAGTAAGGCGTGGGAAATTTGGCACCCACTGGACCTATAGAAGGCGTGAGAGGTAGAGGAAAGCAGAACATAACTAATGAATATGTGTAAATATCTGGCAAGAAAATGGATTAAGAGAAACAGCATAAAGAAAGATTTTAATAAAATAGTCGAGTGCCATGATCACCCACCTACTGAATGGACATGGAATATTGAAGAAAAAACTTTCTTTCTTTTTCTTCATCATCTTTCTTTTTTCTTTTCTTTTTTTCTTTAAATAATTATTTTTCATTCCTCATTTATTTCAGTGTGCTTTTTTTTTCTTTCTTTGAGAAATATAAAAAAAAATAATTCTACGACATTTTTCTCCATCTTCTTTCTTTTTGTCTTTCAACAACTCATGGTCTTTTCATTTTTCTCGTTCTTTGTGTCTTTAAACAGCTATTTTCCTTTATTCGCAATGTGTCTTTTTATTTACTGTTTCTTTCTCTCTATCTTACTTTAATGTTTTTTTTTCTTAGGCTTTATTCCACAACTGCTTTCTTTCTTAACAAAATATTTCCTTAAAGACGCTAAAAATTATCACTGTTGCTAACGAAATGTGTGTGGGCCAGTCGCCATGAGCAGGCAATGTCGCAATGCGACGCGCAAGCGCGCTGAGCAGTAACCTCAGAAGATACTGATTATCGCTTTTCTCTTTTGTTCACTGTTGTCAACTGACCGATTCTTGTCGGTGCGTTCATCTGTTAGTTAGAATTTCAATATAAAGAATAATTTTGAATCTTTTTGGCACATTTTTTTATTTTTTATTTTTGGGTTGATAACCTGCAGTTTATATAATTTTGGGATTTATCTAAGAAAGATTAAACATCAAATTCGTTTCTTTTTTTAACATCTAAATTGTATACATATGATTTTCAGCCATTTCTTTCTGATCGGTGACTTCAAATCAAACCTTTCGGACATAGTGGACATCTTGATTCTTTTGGATCATCGCTTCGAAATAATCAAATATTATGATTTCCAATACAATTATTATAAAATTCCAGGTTTCCTCTTTAAATAAGTGGACTGCTACATTTTATCGTAAATATCTAAAACATTTATTTAGGTAGCTACTGATATATTCGGTAGGAACATTTTAATATAAACATACTACATTTGATTATTTTATCCATGCCAATATATTACCTTCTAGGTGGAAAACAGAATAATAGGTTTTTATACTTGAAGACAAGTGTTTGTTAATAATGAGCTTAAAGATGTTAACATATTGTCTGATGTAGGTAAGGTAACATTAATACAATGTTAAATGAAGTTAGATAGAAGAAATTGATGGAATATCAACACTAGTTGGATTATTAATGTCAACATTTATTTTCTACTTTCAATTAGTCTATGTTTAACTATGGAATTGTTTACCTATAGATTTAATAAAATCAGATATACGATTTTACTTAAGTATAAACCAAACCAATATTTATCTCACCTATAAGCAAGACAATGCTTCAGTACAAATAAGCCCAATATTTGCCTATACACTGAAGTATAAAGTCGACTATTTTTTAACTTTAACTTAATGAAGTTGACCGATGTTTAACTATATACACAAGTATAAAGTCGATCAATGTTTAATTAAAGACCCAAGTATGAAGTCGGCTAATCTTTACCTAAAGACACAGGTATAAACACGACCAGACTTGACTGCAGTACTATAGACACAAGCATAAACAAATGTTTACCGATAGTGTATTTCATAAACGCGGCCAATGTTTAGATAAATACTCAAGTATACATGCATGCAAATAAGGCGATAGACTCAAATATGATCACAGCAAATGTTTAACTACATACTCTAGTATAGACATTGATATTATTTAATTGTAGACTCAAGTACAAAAACGCCAGATTTTGCCTATAGACTAGTCCAATACTTACCTATAGATTCAACTATAAATGTGGCCAATATTTAGCTATCACCTCGAGTACAAAAATGACCTAACTTTGCTTGTATAAATTCATTAAATGTTTTTCGAGATATATATATAAACAGGACAATGTTTGTTTTTTTTTAATAAAATACAAGAAAATGATTTGGTTGATTTTACTTTCTGTTAATAAATTATTATATATCATGACATTATAAACAATTAAATTATATATTAGAAAATGCCTTTGGTTTTTATTATTCTCGATCAATTAATTTATTTTAAACATAATTTATTTTTTCTCAGCCATTGGTTTGTTTAAGCGTTGTAATAAATATTGATTATATCTATAACGAGACTTACGGCCACATAACGTTGAAACTCTGGTACACGTACGATCATCGAATTTAAGCAACGTCAAGCTTGTTCAGTAACTAGATGGGTGACTGCTTGTGAATAGGACATTTTTTTATGCGCAGGTGGTGTAATGGATAATAGCAAGGAATTTCTAATCAAACTGCTGAGTTTGAATTTCCATTGGTGTCGTTATATTCACTGACGCGAAAATACCGTTGAGGAAGATACGGATCCACCTCTTCTCTCCCAAGCTATGGGTTAATATATAAAAGTTTTAACACTAAATATTTATTATACTTCCCCACAAAAAAATAATTCTTACAATATAAAAAAAAAAATATATTTTTCTGACCTTAAATCACTTGAAAATGTTTGATATGCCGTAGAAAACAAATCAATCAGTCAATCGATATTTGTAATGTGATCTGCTCTAAAGTTTTCAAAATAAAATGCCAGAGTAAAGACGGCGAATAGTAGTAGTAAAGTATTTTCGAACGACTGCATGCACATAGACATTCGAATGGGTAGGCCCGTTCGCACAGATCTGACAAAGAAAACTTTCTCGTTTACACCTAATTGACAGTTATCTAATGACTTGGAAACGAGGTTCGGTCCTTTGAACAGATTATGTCGGAAACTGTCCTTCTTATTTCATTGCAACGGATCGACTTAATTATGCAACGATCACACGGCTCATATCCACATATATATGCGTGTGTACATTGGTGCATACATACATATATATATATATATATATATATATATATATATGTGTGTGTGTGTGTGTATATATACACATACATACATATATATATATATATATATATATATATATAGATAGATAGATAGATAGATAGATAGATATGTGTGTATATGTGTGTGTGTGTGTGTGTGGTGAGTGATCTCGTTCGCGGTGGTAAGTACACGTATGCTGTATGATGATTGATACATCATTTCTAGTTAACTGATATATATTACTGTACAGATGGTAACTGGCATTCGGCCATCTGCGACGGTAATGATATAAGCTGCCCATTTAGTTGGGAGGACGAAATATGCGGCTCTGTTGGCGTTTGACCAAATGGAACTTATTGACATCTTCGGGTTACTCAGTGGTATGAAGAATTCCTCGTTTATATCGTTTGTTGGTAATTTTCGGTGCAGTGTCAAAAGCTGTTGACATCAGTTCAATTTTCACATCCAGTTTTCTCCAACAATGTTCACTACTTCAAGATGGTCGCTTTAAAAAGTTGCTTGCTCGTGGCACATTTCTATGTGCCGTGTTCATTGAGGGTGTAGTCGATCATGGCTCTCCACAAATTCCTATCCTTTTCCAAGTCCCCAGCTCCTCCTTCGGCCATTTATTCACACCAGACCAACTGTTAGGTGACCTGCTGACTTTCCCTTTTTGTCTTAACTTCGATATGCTTTGGGAAAGTTACGTTTTCCAGGACTTCTTTCCTCTCTACGTTTCTAATTTATATCAAGAATATCTGATTCTTACTATAAGAATTATATATTCTTTTTGTTTCTATAAGAATTATATATTCTTTTGCTACCATTTTTCTTTAAGACTATCTCGTTGCTTTTTTTTTTAATCATTTCGCACTTAAGCAAGATGAGAATATCACTAAAGCGCGTGGAGTGAAAGAGAATGTCGAGATATTAAGAATAAACCGAATACCGAAAACTAAACAAGAAACACGGGATAAGCCACTCAAGTGAACCGGGGTATAGGCAAACCTGTCACTCCGCCGATGGAATACACTATCCTCCTGTAGAACCGGATGTCTGCAACCAGTTTTCTTTTTATCTAAGATTATCCTGCATTCACTGCCATACAAGAGGATGAATATAGTAGTTCAGCACACTTTGCATGGTTTCGAACGAAATCTTCCTGTTTCTTAGTACCTTGTTAACCTTTTGGAAGGCATCTTTCGCTTATCCAATGCCTGTTCAGATCTTGTTAACAATCATATCTTCTGTCTCCTTAGAGGTTATGTCCGGTGCGATATATCGCAGTAGAATCCACAGTGTATTAAAGAATGAATTACATACATAACCCCACTAATGCAATGGCTGAAAGCGCATTTACGTCATATAATGTTACTGGACTTCAAGCAAGGGAATAACGTTATGGAGACATCTAGAAAAATATATAGTGTCCGGCATGAACGAAATTGTTTTGCAAAGTTTCGTTTTGGAATATTCATATGGCTGGGATGCTAAAGCTCTAAAGTCATTAATGGAAATCTAGTCACGGCAAAATACTCGGGTATCAGCGACGATGTTAAACACCTAACCATCTTTCAAATGCCAACACTTAAAGAATTGGTTAGTGTTTGCGTTCTACACACTCTTAAAGAAAAGAACAAAATGCGCCTTTAATAAACAAAAACGAAAATTATTTATGACTCAACCTACGATTTGTTCATGGTTAAACATCCTACTTTAGAATATTAGAAACAGTCAGGTAGATAATACTTCATGAATTTATAGTTTGGAGCAGCACAATCTTACTCGCTTCTTTGCATTATACAATAGTGTGTGACGATGATAAGTTTTTTTTAAAAATATTTATAATCACAAAAATATTTATGAAAATATCAAAGGCAAAATAGTTTTTGAAAATAAAATCTATTATCTGACTGACTCATAATATTTATCACAAATATTATAAAAATGTCATGAAAGAGATGATACTAGGTCACCATTGGGAAGGGTATTAGAATAATTCAGAATTTATCACAAATATTATAACAATGTAGTGGAAGAGATAATACTAGGTCACTGTTGGGAAGGGTTTTAGAATAATCAAGAATTTATTCCGGTAGTAAACCGCCTGCACGCGAATAGAACATGGATTATAAATATACAAAACTTAAAAAAGGATTACTGTTTAGGATGATACATTTGATATTTTTTTTTATTATCGATCTCATTCAACCTTTACACTGAGTTGATTTTAAGATAATTATACGCCCTATCAGGATTTATTACTTCCGGCTACAATCTTAATAACATAAGTTATGCAGTTGACACAGCGTTAATAGCAGACAGAAAAGAAATGAACACGAATACCTAAACCAGGTACTGAAGAAAAGAGGAAAGGAATAACTGAACATCAGTTTCAAGAATACAGAATTTATGGTTCTCTCCAAAAGGATCAGCCAAAAATGAAAATTACAAATTAAAGATACCAAAATTATACAAGTACTGTAAATTAAATATCTGGTAGTTGTTTTAGCAGAGGACGGAGAGCCGAAGAAGTATTGGGGTATCGATACATGATTTCCATAAGCTGTGAAAATTATTAAGAAAGAGGAACATTTCAGTAGAAACAAACAGAAGTGTAATGTATGGTTATTTCATATTAGTCCTCCCATATGGCAGTGAATGCTGAACAATCTCCTCACAGATAAAGAAGAGAATTGAATGAATTGAAGTTCTACGGAGGGGCGCTGGGCATACCATGGGTTGAACATGTGAGCAAACTACGAAATTTAAAAAGAAAAGAAAATGGAAACAAAAATGGTACCAATACTTCATATAAGCGAGTAACCTATTGATATCTCTTTTGGCATAAAATGAAAAAAGGGGGCTTGGAAAATCTGATCTCCATTGGACAGACTGAATTCAAGTGGAAAAGAGGAAAAAAGGCGTAACCTACCTACCAAGCTTGTCTAAACGGAAGGAAGAACAGGTTTTACGAGAAATAACAAAAATATAACATTTATTAAGGACAGGAAAGTGTGGAGAGCATTGGTAGCCCAGATACTGAAGGGAAACGGTATATAACAGGAATTACATGGCCTGATAATGTAATAATAACATAAATATAACGTATGATGAATTATTTAGATGTTATTTACAAAAACTAAATCTGATGTAATTCAAGAGTTGCTAATTAGGTGACCTAAGATCAGCACTGATTGTCAGCAACAAATTTATTCTATTCAAGTTCAGGTTCTTTAATTAAGATAAAAGCATTTATCCCGCAGATATTTGAACTATGTTACGGTTGATTCTGAACCCAGCTGGGAATTAGATGAATTGTAAAAATATTCCTTATGGATATAACTCAAGTGTTGGTCACGGATTAACATAATCACGATATTCAGAAATAAATTATTAATTTGACATAGTCGTTATCAAACTTACTAAGTGAATTATTTTTTTGCTAATTGTTGTGGATTCCGGAATCCTGCACAAATAAATGAACAACGCCAGTAATTGAAATAGAAAATATGTGTATTAAATATAAGAATACAAACTTGAAATGAAGATGAGTAGTTCAGGAATGCGGGTTAGTAGAAACGTATATGTACCAGTCTCTGTAAGTTGTAATTATCTCTCTTTCTGGACTCTCGTATAGCTCTGGCTTAACACCCTGTCTCGACGTTTTTGTCACGCTATCTCTCCATAGTGTAAGTATACTTTGGACAAGTCCATCTTGTGTACAAGGGGCGAGCCCCACAATACTAATGATCACTATATACAAGGCCCAAGAACAACACAAAGTATAGAGGTTGCTGTGTGAACAGTAAGAGTAAGAGATAAGATGCAATATCGGGGCGGGGTATATTGGAAAGGTAACGTTTACCCCTAGATATGAACAGATTGTAGTAGTCGGGACAGCATCTTCTTGGTGTGTCTATTCTACAAATAGCGGTTCGTAGGAACGAACTGATTGAGTGGAAATTATTTCTTGCTACGATAGGAATAAGGGCAGTTCGCCTGTGTATGCAGCGAGGCGGGCCGTAGATGTGTGGCTAAGAGTTGGTGAAACTAGTGAAGGTAGCTGGTCTGATCATTTTCTATGCAAGCAACGATAGAATAGCGTGGGCCTTGCAACGTTTCGTTTGTTGGAAAGGCGGTGTTTGGTGGAAAATAATTAATCACTTAAAAATCCGTGTAGACGCTTTTGATCTCAAACCAAATTTGAAACTGAAGATTGCCAGATATAGCTCTTGGAAATGTAGCGGATAGCATGAATTAGGTACTTATTAGAGCGGTAGATGGAACTGATAACAGACCACTTTAAGGTTCCATTATAATAATTTATTTCACCAGATCCCTTTTAAGGGACACTGGGTCATTCTCCTTGGGACTACCCATACGGATTGCCAAGTTTTTCAAAACTTAATTATTATATATATATATATATATATATATATATATATATATATATATATATATGAGTTCCACTTTAGGGTGAGTTTAAGTTCTAATAGGCCTTCATGTCAAAGGACATATTTGAGATAATACTCGTTCGTTGCTATAGACGGGAATTCAGGGGCTGTTCTGTGAAGATGGAACATTACAAGTTTGATTTGAGGTAGTGAATGTGAACAAGTTTTTTTTTTTTTTCAAATGGTTTATTAAATCAGAAGAATGATAAGTTGCCAGTCTCAGGTCAACTAGATTTTTGAAGGTGTGCAATATATTGCTGCAACATCGCCATATCTATTTATAGAAGTTCTTAGTATGCGATTAAGTCGATCATTAGTCGTAGTCGGCACGCGGTCGTATCTGAACATCGGGATCGTCATCTTCCTTATTCTCTTTCTTACCCCTGTTGGCGGTGGCGGCGATGGTAAAGTAGGCCCTATCCTATTCTTTAAGAGTCGTCAAAGAGATTTTGACGAGACCATTCACGTGAATTTCATTTTGGGAGATAACTTTGCGCGACGGAGAAGCCCACACACTTGGCCATAAGTGCCTTCCTCCTGAGTAAAAAAGGGATTTATACAGGCAAGATCTGACGAACGTGGTTGTATCGGGTTTTTGGTTGTTTGATCTGTGAAGCTCCACCTTGATTACACCAACCCGACTGACGCTAGCCTCTTCTACCGATTTGGTCGATAAGATAATTTAGTCCTTTGTCTATTCCACCGTTCGGGATTTCGGGTGTTGGCTGCATCGATTAGTCCCTCCTTCTTGATCTTATTGCCATAGGTAGCGTTACAGGAGTTGAAACTCTTGACCACTACGATCTTGGAGCCACTGGAACACGCAAGCACTCTACCATGACAAGAAACGAGCATATATATTTTAGAATGGATGTCGCAGTGAGCTGCCCGTTATCAAATGTAGCATTTATGACTTATTACGCCAATAATAGAAACAAATCAATAAATAAGAAAAGAGTAAAAGTATAAAATTATCATTAAATAAATGAGTACAAAAAATGATGTATAAAAGAATAAAATTACTGGCAAGATGTTATTAAAATGTTCGAATGATAAATGATAGGTAAAGAAATCGACGATACTGAACCAATATTTCGAGATAAAGAAAACAAACATTACGACCCGAAATACATTTCCTACAATTTCGAATAATGACGTTGCCTTCCATAATTTCTAATTTCTATCAAATTTCATATAATAGAAAATTTAGATAACTTTCATAGATAATAGATAATTTCATAATAACTGATAATAGATAAATAGAAAATATGATTGACAGACGTGAATAAATAGAAAATTGTGATGAAAAAATAGATTGAATAAAGAGATTGAAATAAATAGAAAATGTTAGGAAGATAATGATGAAAAATTTTAAAGATTAATAGATAATGATAACCTTGAATAAAGAGATAATATGATAATAGATAAATAGATAAGAGACATTATATATATATATATATATATATATACTAGATAATATATAATATAATAGATAATTTAGATAATTTTTATCTAATTTTATAATATCTATCTAATTTCATAATTTCTATCAAATTTCAAAAATTACGTCCACTTTCATAAAAACGACAAATTCTACCCTTAAATATGAATATAGAATTAGTCAACCCAATAAAATAAATGTCAGATAATTCATATAAAGCAAAAAGTGATTTTGACTGAGAAGCGAGCCTGTGCCGTGGTGGACACGTCATTAGTCATGTGGGCCTGGTTGCTTACAACTTCCTTCATGGACCTACTTCCTTTAGGAAGGCCTTTGATAATTAAGAAAACTCTTCCGGCGATTCCATACCTGGAGAACTTGTATAGTCGTCAAATAACCTCAATATATTCAATTGTTCTCGTGGTGCATTTTTTGAATAATGCCTCATTGATTTTGTGAGTTAATGGAACAGCGAGAATTATATAAAATGTACATCTTTGCTGAAGAAGCCAAGCTCATCACAGATGAATTAAACATATAATACCTCATTGTTCGTATCATTCCTCTTGTTAACCTGATTACATTCAAGTCACTAATCTTTGATGCTGGCGTGTACTGTCACAACTACGGCCTGCATATTCATTCATTGACAACCAGTTGAGGAGAAAACAAGTTTTATATTCAGATTTGTGGAAACGGCAAGAGGTTACTAAGTCTCTATCTGGGAGTGTTTCTTTTTAAATCTGTTTGACACCGTCTTGTCTTTGGTGTATCAATCATGTGTTCATATATCGGGATGTCATTTCACAGATAATAAAGAAAAGCAATCTGTGGGAGCCATGAAATTCTTTTACGTTTTGAAAGGACACCTAATTTTAACACGTTGACTGCTACGAAAAGTCAATTTTCATGCATTTCTTGACCCAGTTTTTACGCTTGAAAAGATTTGCTTTTATGAGAGGAGGCTGCCTAAGAGATTTTTTTACAGATCATAATTCACAAAATATTCTACACGTTTTGTCATTCTTGACTACCTCAGTTCCTGGCGTTTCAAAGATCTGAGCGCTGGTAAAATGTGGTTGTTTCGCTATAACACTTTAGTTTACGTTCATTTCGAGGAAGCAAGTACTTTAAGCCTTTTCCTTTGCTTCGAGTTCTCAACTTATATTTTCAACAGCCTTCTTTATCGGTCGATGATGTCGGCAAAGCTCCTTTGAAATCTCCAAAGTGGACATTCCGTCATTCAATTCATTCATTTTTCAGTAGTTAGATCCTTCCCTTTCCCCATCTTTCAACATATATTATAGACAAAAAGAAAAATAGTTTTTATTAGAATCCAGCCCGCAAACCAAGGATATTATAGAGCTGAACCAAATTAATCGATCTGACCTGTGCCGCACGAGCAAGCAGCTTTTTTTCCAAACAGGGTCCAAATGATAAACGACTCTTGGTGATTGATGAAATCAGTAATTTCGAGGAAGACCAGCAAACAGCTACTTCTGTTGCTGAATTCAAGCAATGTGCTTGGATGATATGGAATGATATTGATCCAATGAAGCAATCATGGAATAATCTGATTAGCACTATCCCGCGAACTACGTATGATCTCCTATGTGACTGACATCAAGCTGTGGGGGTACGGTGAACTGATACATGCGTATTAGGTCAAAGTGATCGTGTCACTTTACGTTACATGATCTCTGCATGCCCACATTTGCTGTAGATGTACACGTGATGCCATAACAAACTGCAGAATTTGGTCATGGACATAGTACACAGTGTGAAGCAGCCAACAAGCAGCTTGTGGCGGCCAGAAAACCTAAGATCCGTTTTCACAAGGATAGGGAAGGCCCTGTGCGAAAAAACCCAGATAACTCCAAGCATGGCACTATTGAGTGGAGCCCGTGATTGGAGGGTTTTAGTTGACCTCAGAACACGCTTGCGACTTTCGGTACACATAGTTCAGACAGACGAGCAAACTGACATTGTAGCGTAGTCAGATTCAAAGTAGTGTGTCCTACTTGAAGAATTAACGATGCCGTAGGCGGAGAACAGGGAGGAGGCGCACAAGCGAAAGAAAAATCGCCACTAATCGCTGCGATCCGACTAGGTAGAAAAGGGATGGACATGTCATGTACTACCTACCGTGCTCAGGTGTCGTGGATTCCTTGGACGGTCAATCATTTCTTTCCTTTTGAAGGTGGGCATTAGTAAACTAAAGCATGCTTCACATCATCGCCAGACAACAGCTGAACAGGCATCGAGTTGGATCTGTTCAAGATCCCAGATAAATAAAGTAAAAATAAAACCATGCAAGAAACACAATGATATTTCCGACGGGAAACACATCTGTTTACCTTCGGTTCTACGTGATTAATAACTGTCACTAAAATCGCGTTGTGTTTCTTAGAACAACTCTGAAAATGTATGCCTATACAAGAATTACTGATGGTCGCCGTTGATAGACTGCTGTGAAGGAGATTCAGTGTGAATTATGCATTCAGATCCCTCCACTACGATTACAAAAGTAAAAAAGAATGATAATCGTCGTGCTGATGATCATGATGATGAAAATTTCAATTGCACTTGTAAAAACAAATCGCCAGAGATTGACACGTATACAAAACATGTCAGGTGGCAACAGCTACTGTTGACGCCAGGGGTTGGCAATACAGACTTAATCAGATAAACTGTGTTACCTCGCCTGGTTGGCGAGAGACGAAGGCATGGCATAGCATGTGATTTCACAAGATTTATGCAGAGAATTGATTTCAGGTGTCTTAAGATGATATTAGTTTAATTTGCATAATAACATCAGTCAGTCCATATTCGTAATTTCCAAATATCTCAACAATTAACCATTAAAAATGGCAGAAAATGTAGTTAAATATTTGACTAAGGGTGTAAATGGACGAGTCTAAATTCGACAATATTGGTTCAGAACTGATGGAGTTATTGAAGTTTATTTGATTTTCATAATAACTTCAGACAGGCTGTAGACTAGATTTGACAACATTATTTAATGCACGGACGGAGAGAGCTGAAAAGTATGTTTTTTTAGTGATATTTAAAACTCAGCACGTGGTCAAATCAGGCACATGGCCGGTTCAGTATACAGACCAACATATATATTTTGGTAGGATCATTAATTCCTCATTCACCCCTTGGATATACTTTTTGGTGGGTAATCAGGAATTGACCGTCTAATTATATCTTGAATTTTGGTGGGTGATGTGATGCATTGGAAACGTAACATATAATTCTTATTATCATTATCTTAATTGGATTCTAAATGAAGAAGGTTTGATATTCCGAATAGAGCTTGTAGGTTTCTAAATCGACAGAAATAAGAATGTTTATTTCCTTAGATTGTCGCCATTTACTAACTATGGAAAATGTGTTTTGCCTGATAGCGCAAACATTGGATTTCTTGTATTAAGTATTTTTTTTAGAAATAGCAAGAGCAACCCAACTGACATTTGTTGAAGGCAGTTTAAGTAATCTGATATGTTGTCTCAACTGAAGCTCATCTGTGAAATGCCAAAACTGCCCTCCTGTCGCTTACGTTAAAAGTACTATGACCTCCAGTAAGTGGCAAATATTCTATACAACTGGTTTTTACGTACTAAACAGAATAAACATAATATCTGATTTCCTCTCCTATTTTCTGCATTCGCTTCCTGTGTCCGAATCTCTAGTTTGTGTTGAAAGTTCCATTTCTAACCTCTTGCTACACCGAAAGCCACTTTAGAGCAGGTTGTTTTAAAGCTATGGTTATATACAAGCTCAAAGTAATCATTGTTCTTCTTAGATTTAAATACAAATCCGTGGGGATTTTCGTCAGGAATGAGAACTGGGGCATATTCAATGTGAGTGTGTGTGTGAGAGAGAGAGAGAGAGAGAAAGAGAAAGAGTAAGAGAGAGCGAGAAATTTTATACTATCTGTAATGAAAAGGTTGTTACGCTGAGCCAAGTAATTTTTTTTTTATTTCTTAGCTGTACAATATTTGAATATTTTAAAAATGACTGTTCAGAACCAAATGTCTCATAATGTTGACATCTATTCAGAAATACTCCCGCAAAAGAAACATAAATGAGGTTAAATCATGTTTTAAACAAACAAATATTTCATATTATGATAATGAATGATGATAATAATATAGTAATTTCACACTTATAAATTAGGAATTGAAACATTATCATCTTTGGATATAAAGCAGAATGATAATGACATTGTAACTTTATTGTTTTCAACTTATGACTTGAAACGTTAACATAACTGTATATATTTCATAAACATAATGTCATTGTAATTTTATTGATTCTAACTTATGAAGTGAAACATTATTATCTTTGGATATAATGCCTAAGAATAATGACATTGTAATTGTGCTGTTCTAAATCATGAATTCAAACAATAAAATGTCATTGTATATAAGGCATCATGAAAATGAAAGTGTAATTGTGTTGTTCTAACGCATGAATTGAAACGATTACGTATAGTTCCTTGGACATTATCACTAAATATAATCTCCATCAAATATTTGTGACAGAAATTTAAGTTTGTCAGGGATATAATTTAATTTGTGTGATGCTAGCGACGAGTAAGATAAATGATTCAGTTATGGAATAACGGTATCAAGTAGTATGGATCAAATTGATGATGGTTGGCTAGTGCCAGAACTTAAAAATCAAAACATATCTAAGCCATCACGAAAATCAAATAAGCGAAAGTTATAAGCATGACCCACAAATTTAATCAATTCATTTAATCATGTAAAATTTTTTCATGTTTCAAATGCTGTTTTTATTGCATATTAAAATATTTTTAAACTTCAAATAACCATTTATTTATTTTATATTTGCAGTGACCTAAACCAATCTTGACCATTTGTATACAGGATATCGTATTCTAAACCAATCTTGACCATTTGTATACAGGATATTGTATTCTAAACCAATCTTGACCATTTGTATACAGGATAGCGTATACAGGATATCTTGACCATTTGTATACAGGATATCGTATTCTAAACCAATCTTGACCATTTGTATACAGGATATCGTATTCTAAACCAATCTTGACCATTTGTATACAGGATATCGTATTCTAAACCAATCTTGACCATTTGTATACAGGATATCGTATACAGGATATCTTGAACATTTGTATACAGGATATCGTATTCTGTGGATGAGAGACTAAAGCTATGGCTGGAAATTATGTGCTATTTTTTTTTTAATTTAGCACCCTAAAATTCTAGAGAATTTGCAAGGATACTCAGTGCCCATTAAAATAATTAGACTTCTGGAATTCGAAGCATAGTAGGTTTTGTTTGGAACATTTCGGCAGCAACTCGCATCGGTTGTCTTACAGTCTATATACCGTTCAGTAATCTACAAGAGTCTTTGAACAAAACATGATATTTCCTTTTAATCCCATGCGTAATCTGCATTTTTCTAAGTTCGGTCGAGTTAACTCGGACATGACACTAAACATCACGGTCCTTCATGGTAATTAGGGTGGCAGTCTGTCATCTACCATCGTCAATGTAAGTGATTGCAGAGCACCCAACGCGTCATGCACCATGGCTAGATATCAAGATCATTAGATCACTCACAAGTTTTTGTGCTTGCTCTCTAACAGCGTCTTGCAAGTCGCTTTCTACGTAAGATTGTAGAAATATCAGGTATGGATCCATATAGATGTGATTGAATTTTAAGTTGATTCCAAGAGATGTTAATTATATCTCTTAGCATTCGAGTGTAGGTTCCGTCAAGCTTGGATTCTAGGGTTTTAGACAATGTCCAAACAGTGGCACCATACATATAAACACCCTCTACAGTGGCTCGAAAGTATCTCGATTTCCAGATTACAGCCATTTTATTCAAAGCGTCCTATGACAATTTTCGCATCCTTTTTCAGAATTTAACATAACATCAAAAATAAACAGTTGAAATTGCTACTTTACATAATAAGGAAAGAGGGCTTGGAAAATTTAATCCTCTCGGGACAGATTGAAGGCAAGGGAACTTTGGAAAACAACGTCTACCAAGCTTGTGTAAATAGCTCACACAACATGGTTTAAGAGAGATAAGAAACAGACAACATTTATTAAGAGCTACAAAGGACACGAAATAGCGGAGAAACATGAATGCCAAAATCCTGACTAGACACGACATATAGGAGCATTGCTATTGAGCCTGGTATATAACTGTTATAGAGCCCACCCCTTTTTGATATAAGTGGACTCGACCAAAGTGTTACTGGGACTGCTGCCGTTAAATACCCTAAGTCAGTCAGAATATAGGGAGATAGATAAAGATAGAGATTGGGAGAGTGAGCAGAGATTGTGACTGAGTTGGAGGTAGAGTAATAGTGTGAGGTAACCGCTTGTAGAAGCATGTAGACTCTAAGGAAGTCCTACTTGAGACTATATATATATATATATATATATATATATATATATATATATATATATATATATATATATATATATATATATATATATATTACGACTAACCGCGTTCCTGGACTTACTAACAATATACCCATTGTATTATTGTGTAAATACATTTAACTTCTTATCTTTAATACTTGCGTTTGTCATTCATTGGAGACCGAATTTCATCTCGGAATCCACAACAATAACTTTTAGTTTATTATTGGAACTATCTTGAACAGTCATAATATGAATTGTGTTTTTCACAGTTGGGATGAGTTCACTTGCGACAATTTAGAGCAATTAATGTATCTCTGTCTTTTTCATACACATTAAGTTCACTGATACAAAAGGTGGGAAATAGCTCATTTTATCAGTGACAGTTGTCAATAATGTAATCACCAAACAAAACAAAATTACATGAACACACTAACAGTTCGTCCGCAGTGTGCATCGATATCGTTTTAATAACAATTCAAATGCTCAACAAAAGTTACCTTATTCCAGACTAGTAAAAATTCCACGTACTAACATATACTTATTATTTCCCGTTAAAAAGCTATAAAAGTCTCGTTCAACGATACGAATGATGAATAGGAAATAATTCATTTTTGCTTCGGTTATGGCGATTTTTCTAAGCGCAATATCAGATGTGGTAAAAAGCCGGAAGAATGTGTACGCAGTGAGGATCGAACTCAGTATTCCGTCGTAATTGATCTAGTCGGTCAGGCTTGCTCACCATTACACTACATCAAAAAATGATTTCCTAAGCGTCGTTTATATGTTGCACAAGGCAGAATGTGTAGCGCATCCATTGAGCATGGAACTCACTACTCCGTCGTAATTTGTGTAGAGGGACAAACTTGCTAAACATTACGTCACTTCAAAGTACCCAAATGATTTTCTAAGCGTTGTACAAGGCTAAAAGTGTGGTGCAGCGATTGAGTATTGAAGTCTCTATTCAGTCGTAAATGATCTCGCTAGACATGATGCTAAACATCAGACCACTTCGAAGCACATGCTTTTTTAAATTTTCACGATTATGAACAAACGATATATCCTCGTTTTTCACCTAATTTATAAAGACAGTGACTAAGAGTGACTGAAAAAAAAAGGAAAAAAAAAAAACAGCCCAAGTTGTTATGTTTGCACAACTTTGCAAAGTGTTGACCGGACAATAATTACCATAAACTAATGAAGTATGCAAAAAAACATCACGCCCTGAATATTTAACTGTAAAACGATAGATTACTTTTAGAATAATGTCTTTCAATAAATCGATATGCAAAACATCGCAAAGATTTTCATGATTAACACCTCTCTTTTTATAGTTTTACCTTTTGATTGAGTCGATTCGTTTAAGATATGCCAGCTTTAATGTACTCTTTTAGAGAATGAAAACTTTCTTTAATTTTATTAAAAAAAACAATAGCACAAAACGACATGGGAAACTGACACAGGAGATTTAACAAATTATCAGTAAAATGTTTTTTTTTTGTTTACACAAGGAAAAATATCTTGAATCTGCTTAACGACCAATGTGTACTTGACTATGATGCTACTATCAAAGTTGGTTACTTAAACGTTCATTATGAAATGATCTGTGATCATTTCACAGAAAAGATGTTTTATTCATAGAATGAAAGATGTATTTAGACGATGATATTTTAATCTTTATTTTAATATCTGAGTTTTATCGATAACATTTAGTTATAGAAAGTAGAATATCTGCTTAATATCTGAAAATATTTGTAATAATATAGGCATTTATCCACCGTTTGTTACATATATTTTGCATACAATATCCCGTATACTATATATAGATGTCTAGATACTATATTCAGTATACATTATACTATATACAAAATACTGTAAATTACATAGTACATACAGTATATTGCATACTGTGTAGTATATGATGTCCGTCTAAGACCATCGCCAGGCATTAATGTAACTGTAACGTATATGGCTCTTTAAAGCGGAAAAAAAATATAACCTCCGGCACAAATTTGACAGACAGGAGACATAGAGTTTAGATTCCATATGCATGTTTTGTGACTGTTTGATGTACAACTCGTCAACTGATTTGAAAATCTTTCCCCTTATGTGACATGATTTATTTTGTATTTAATGCCGTTTCATAGTTGGTTCGGGTTCCGCTACTACGATTCGAACGAAAAATTTGTTTGGGAATTGTTGCTTCAATACCGTCGCTATGTCATCGGTTAAGCACTTGATTCCAAGCGTCATTGTTGAAAGCTGTCTCAAGTGATTGCAATAGGCAATGCATATTTCACATGCATACAGTAACTAGGATAAACATAAGACACATTAGACTTGGTGACTTTTAGAATTAGATGTTGTTTCACAGGCATCAATGGGCATTTGAATTTTCCTTGCAATTTCAGTGTTAGTGAACCTGTTCTTGATAGATGAACGTCTGTAGGCTTATTGTATGCAAAGATATGTGGCACTATGTAATTCTTTCTTTCTATGGGCTGCTACGTCACCACAGTTTTGTTGAAAATTAAAGTAAGTCCAAGAGCACTAGTGAAAGTTTCCATGAGGCACTGCGTGTGAACGATGAGATGAAAAAAGACAGAGTCTTTATGCTAAGTATTAACGTTCATTACCAAACTTCGTTTGATTATTCTATTCAGTAACTTTCCCTAGGTTACAAAAATTATATACTGCAATCAGTATACTGTAACTTATATTCATCACTGTATACTATATGCTATATATTGCACATTGTGTACAATATACTGCATAAACGTTTTGTAGAAGTTTAGCAGATATTACCGCCTTTGAAGACATTCTCCAGTTACAAAATACATTACCATCTGTTATACCTTTCAAAGTGCCTTCATGAGTATTGTATATGCTTTCCGTCACCCGTCTTTCTCGTGTGACCATAGGATCTGCCCCTAAACTGTTATGACTTTACAGGCCCACACAGAAGTAAAAGTCTTGATTGCACTAAATGCACATGAAGACGCTCTCCTCCGAAGTCATCTTGTTGTTTTCTTTGTATTGAATGTGTTTCTCCCCGGGTGCAAGCCTAAGATTCTCCTCTCTTCACGACAGCTCTCGGTGTATATCGCGTCTCTAGCGATCGTTAACGACGTTAACCACCTCTCGATGTCCATCATCAAAAATCTCATATCCCATTTGCAGACTTCCTTGAAGCGAAAATGAGGTCGTCCTCTTTCTGGCATATGGCATAGATGTTCAGGGAAGAGGAGGCGTCGCTTCTAGAAAAAAAAGTCGTATGTGCTGGATTACTGAGCACGGATGAGAAACTACAGATGAGAACTACGGTAATAATGACTCGGTCGTACCAAATGATGCCGAGACGGCGTCTCAGATAGCGAAGATGTATACACTATACTGGATACTATATGCTATAGGTAATATTCTGTATCAGATATAGAAGGAAATAGAATAATATCCAAACAAATTTGACATAATTTTAGTCAAAGAGGTATCCAGAAAACGTCTTTGATCTCTCTATGACAGTGATTTTCAGGTAATGAGTGACAAACACGTGTGCAAGCTTTAAGTTTTAGGCGAAATTTTTTTCCAGGAGGAAGCCGGTAATATCGGGTGGATTTTAAATTACCCCACTGAAGTAGATCTCTGTTTCTTTTTCTCTACAAAGCATTGGGATATTATAGCATAGTGAAGATCAATGATTTTGAACATAAAACCGCTCCGAGTTTGATTGTAGAGAATTGTAAGATCCGTTCTATGTCAGTGCATTGCTTCTTAGTTAATTATTTTCTCTTCTAACCAAACTGGCTTTTTATAGGTCGAAACTGCATACTATATACTATATACAGTATCATGCATAAGTGTACAGTATACTAGATATACCATACTGCATAATCTATTTTATACATTATTTTGTGTACAATGTACTGTTAATTATTGCTGTAGCATACCTACGGATGAGAATCGGTATGTCCCCATTTACATAAATAAAGTAGTAAATACTGTATGTTGGCCTAAAGTTGGAAATTAATTGTAGAATTCATTTGACTCACTTCTAGCAGTTGACTATTTCTTCTACACGCTACTGGTGAATCTTATATATATTGTTCTTGTGCTAAGTATTAACGTTCATTACCAAACTTCGTTTGATTATTCTATTCAGTAACTTTCCCTAGGTTCCAAAAATTTTATACTGCAATCAGTATACTGTATCTTATCTTCATCACTGTATACTATATGCTATATATTGCATATCGTGTACAATATAGTGTATACATCATAATCTATGCTATATACTATGTACTGTATATTATATACAAAATAATGTATAGCATATAATATATATACATTTTTATATATTGAGAAACCACAAGAAGTTTAAATAAAGTATTATATGAACACAAAAAAGACATTTTAAAAACAATACACAAAAGTTATTGGTTGTACATCGTAACGAAACTGACCACCGTTTTGATATATAAAAAACAAACTTCTAATCCAATTAAAAAAGAAAATAATTCGTTCAGAAGACAAAGTCTAGAGTGTGTTTTAATCGCTAATTCATCCACAGTTAATTTATGTCTCACCATTCTTGACAGATTTTTTATTATCACAATATGGGAAAATTAAGAAAAAGAATATAGATGAATTTGGGTAGATTCGAAAAAGTAAAAACCATTTCAAAAATTTGGAAACTACCAGCGTCTCTCACAATTGTAGTCACAACAACGTCAACAAACCAAGGCCGATGAAGCCCTAACGGATGAAACGTGTAACAAAAACTTTTTTCCACTTTCTCGTAGATCACTTCTTTAAAAATTGTTCTTGATATCTAAAAATGTATATATTTAGTATTCTGTAAAATATATATTATATACACTACTATGTATACAGTATCATTATATAGAATATAGTAATATTTTTGTATATAGTAATATAGCTATTTCTCAGAATATTATGTAACTATATACATTAAAATGCATGAAAAGCGTCTTACAAGCGAATTTTAGAAGTTGGACGTAGTGTCGTCACTTGTAACAAAATTATTTGTTGGTTCGACAAAAGATTATCAGAAGATTGTATCATTTAATTATATTCTTACCTACATCTTCGCATTTGTTGATCTATATATTCGATGATCTTACCCTCAATTAGACAGAACTTCAAAAGTGGTTTTTATATAGATTTCCTGTAATGATCTTTTTCTGGATATTATAACAGTAAAACAATATTGTTTATTGTAAAAGCGTTTGGATTGGTAAATTCTCTAAAAAATACATATACTATTTTCCAATATTCATGAATATTAAACGAACAGTAAAGATGAAGTTAATTCGAATAAGTGTGGTCATTTTGACAAGATTATATTAGTGGCTTTAAGAAAACAACCTAAAAAAGATATTTTCGCTATTCCCGTTGAAAAAAAGCTTCTAATATTTGTACCATATCTTGTGGTTCCTTTGAGTTCAACATATATACTCGGTTATAATGGCAGATTTTATAATCGTTTTTTTTTCAGACATACAAAAATAATGCACATGTCATCTTTTTTTGAAGAAATTAAAAATCACGCATTTCCGATGACCGCTTGCGATGTACACATGTAATTTATTTTCTAATGGGTTAAAATTAATGCAAAAATATCAGCGGTTGCAGTACACATAAAGTCGTCTTACACTGGAGTATATACGGTATATGTTTTTCTTTCGATGGAAGGAAATCTATTTAATTATTATTTGCCACCGAATTAAGTATATTGACAAGAATTAATATTATTTTCGAACAATATTGGTTAGATAAAATAAATAAGCTTTCATCATTAACTTCAAAGACTTTATATGTGTTTACATGAAATGCCTCTATTCCAATTAGGCCAAACTCGTAAAAATCTGCGTAATCATTTTTTTACGGGCGGGAGGAACCCGAAGGAGGCTACGCCGAAGGGCGGAGTCTCCTTCGCGGAGGTAAAACCGGCCCTGAAACCATTTATACGGGTTCAAATGGGCTATTTTTGGCCGAGCTTAATGGCTCGGGAATGCCCACGTTAAAAAGGCCTTGTGCCACATGACACCCTCGTGGGGGGTGACTCAATATCGTAATCATTTTTAAAGTATTTCACTCCAAGCAAAGCGTGAGTGCTATTAGTACGTAAATGGATACAGAGAGTGAGGATAAGAAAAAAAAATCTGGGTATGGGGGTGATTGAGGAAAGGATGAAAAAAGAACGGGGATCAAGCCATCAGATGACGACGATTGACGTTACATTTAAATTTTTGATAATTGTAGTTATCAAGGAAGCAATAATAGGAAGCAAGTTCTGTCGGGAAGAGCGAGAGAAGAAGCTGTTGGAGTAGAAGAGGTAGCTACATTTAACTGTTTTAACACTAAAAGGGTGGGGCCTAGATGCCAACCTAGTAGCACGCTTAAACCCATGCAAACAGAGCACTTGGGGAAAAAACCACTTCGGAATGTTACCATGAAAATATCTGTAGAAAAAAAAAGAGGAAGGCCACATCTTCTTTGTGAGAAAGTGACTGGAGTCGAGGTGCCAAATCAGAAACGATCACATTAGAGATCCATCTTTGGATTGTGTCGAGCACCTCGACATGAACAGCCGGGATGCCAAACCATTTATGACAAGAGTATTCAATGCATAGAGGAATAATAGATTTGTAGTCTTGAAGGATGAACTCAGACGAGAAAAAAAAATGATGGCACGACACAGATTACCAAATTTCCTTGTGGTAGGTGAATCTACTGATTCAAAGTAGTTGTTCCATCTCACGTCAGTGGAAAACGTGAGGCTAAAAATCGCAAAGATACGCTATCGCGAAGTCGTGCATGCATATTGCTGATAATGGACAGGGAAGATTCTGTATAGTGGTTAAATGAGAGCAGTTTCGTTTTGGAGGACTTAAGCTTTAGAAGACATTTCCTGCTCCAATCAACCACTGATTGGAGATCCTTTTGAAGACCAATGGCCAGGTTAACTTTTACTATTGAATGGTAGTGTCATCTATATAGATTCCTAGTTGAGAACTGATGCCATCAGGAAGATCATTGATGAAGATTAGAAACAGTGTAGGAGCCAGCATAGAGTCTTGGAGAATACGAGCGTTTGTATGAAAGTAACTCAGAGAGACCACATTCTCGACGACTTTCATTCAATTAATAAATGAAGATTTTTCGGAGTACATTGTTGTGGTAGGATCCACCTAATTTGCATAGTGGAGTACCGACCATATAAATATGGTTGGTACCGGGAAGAGAGGGAAGAATCAAGAGATTCAACCAGAGACTCTGCCCGACTGCGACTCAGTCAACACATTCTCCAGGAACGGTCTTACCAGGAATATACAAAAGACTATATGTAAATAATGTGTACACTTTCTTGTTTCAATACATTTTGTTCTAAGTACATTTGTGTTGCATTATTATTCCATGCATTAGTCAAGTTTCAACATACATTGAAAAAAAATGTTTGGTGACACTTGGTTAAACTTTCATGAAAATTATACTTCTTTTCTGAAATCATTTTAGTGTATACTTCATTTCTTCTCTATTTGTGCAAATAGAATCTTTACTATTTTACTTACCCTATATATATATATATATATATATATATATATATATATATATATATATATATATATATATATATATATATATATATATATATATATATATATATATATATATATATATATATATATATATATATATATATATATATATATATATATATATATATATATATATATATATATATATATATATATATATATATATATATATATATAGGCTGATGGAAAATGCTATAAAGGACCTAAATATATATATATATATATATATATATATATATATATATATATATATAATATAATATAATAATAACAAATCTGCAACTCAGTTTCATCCAATGGCAATTATCAGGCAAAAAATCTGACTGTCATTGCATGAAACATTTAGTAATTTTCGTTTTCGTTATAAATATATATATATATATATATATATATATATATATATATATATATATATATATATATTTCATCTCAAATACATATTTAGATCAGGGTTTCTCTTTATTGCTGACTTCAGACGGTCTGCTGAGTTAGCGATATTTTAGCCCACAACAATAACAATATAGTAAGGGCTAATTTTTGCTATATGATGATCTTTGCTCTTGCATAGCCTGCTCAAGGAGACTAATGAATTACTAATTATAATCTAATTTTTTATCGCTAACTTTGACACTACTCCTTTCTGTGATCCGATCACAAGATTCTGTTACAGTTCGTCGAGCAGAAGACTTGAAATATAGGCCGAACAAAGTCTTCAGTGAAGAAAACAATTTTAATTGGATAAAAAAGAAAGCTAACACTGCCGAGAATAAAAACAAACCATGCAGCGTATGAATAAATCTATAACGAAATAAGACATTGAAACCCAAAGAAAAAAGGAAATAAAAGACATTGAATGGGAAAGAAAATGAAAATTTACAAGAAAGAAAATAGTTGAAAAACTAGACTTTGGAAAACAATTTTAATTACCAAAACTTGTTTTTGCTGTCATATACACTATGCTATATTTTATTATGATCATATATATTTTCAGAATTAAATTTGGAGTAATCAAACAATTTCGGTAATCTTTCAAAACACACTAATATTTACATGTGCCATATTATGAATTTTAGCTTATATTATATAACGATATTTAAAATACTTAAATATTTAAAAAAATTATTATTTAAACAATTTAAGAACAATATAATTATAATTTATATAAATACAAAAGGAAGATCTATTTTAGTCGACTCGTTTCGTCCTCTGATGGACCTTATCAAGGCAAATGTTGAAGATTTTATTTTGCAGCAAATATTTCTAAACAAAAGTAAAAATATTGTTATTATTGAAAATGTTTCAATTTAAGAGACGTTCATCATATTTATCAGGTTAACTGAAAAGTCTTGTTAAATTAGGGATGATGCTAAATGATCTAATAAAATGTCTAATTATTCATTAATGTTTATAAATATTAGTTACAAAACAAAATCCTCAAATTTGCTTTGATTCTTTTGGGCTTTATTCATATTGTCATTTTATAGAAATATTGAGGTTATGCAATTTATTATATGAATTTTTTTTCACACACAAACTTTTAAAAGAATTCATTTAAATGCAACATAACATTTGCCACTACTTTGTCTAAAACAATAAGATTTAATACAAAACAACAAGATAAAACTTGATATGGAAATGTACACTATTAGCTGTAATAATTTTCACAGGGAATTTCACTAAACGATTGTATGAACACAAAAAGGATATTAAAAAAAAAACTCATTAAACGTATTAGCTGCTCACCTTAACGAAAATGGCTACAGATTTCATCTGTAAAATGCCAATTGAAAGAGGAAACAATTCACTGTGCCGAAAATGATTAGAAAATGCTTTAATAGCTAGAACATCCGCGGTAAATTTGCATCCAGTTTCTTACAACATTTAATCATTCTTGGCAGTTTTTCCATTATCACAATGTGGGGTATATTTTAGCAAAAATGATGGAACAAAAATTAGAAAATTGTAAATGAAATCGACTAGATTATATAGTCAAAACACATATAAAGAATAATTCAAATTTTCTAGGGTTCATTCTTCGTGCGCATGTGTACTCGCATCAGCGTAAACATAAACTTAGGTCCGATGATCTCTTAAAGGACGAAACGCGTCACACTAAAAGTTTTTTTCCCCTTTGTCATACAGCTTTCCTGCAAAAGTGTCCTTGATTTTTGAGATGTATAAATAAATGTATATATCTTTATCATATATATATATATAATTTAAATAAAAACAGACCACTTTAAGGTTCCATGTAATAAATTATTTCACCACAGCCCTTTTAAAAGGACTGCGGATCATCAAACTTTACTTCCAAACAAAAAATGAAAAGAGAATTTACACATTTTTGTCGGGCCGTATTAAACATATGTAAATTAACGAAGTGAGGAAGTAAGGGGGGGAAAGAGAAGACATGAGTGAGTTAGCAGATATTGACACATTTAAACGGTTAACTTAACGGAAGTTATATATTGATATCGAAGGGGTAGAGAAGAAAAAAACCCATAGAGAGAAAAAGAGGGAAGGAAGTTATAAGAGAAGACGTCACTAATTTTCTTTGTAAAAAAAAAAAGCTAGAAACAGACGCTGTTATTTTGCTTTACGTTGAAAGTGTTATTTTGGGGGTTCATAAATATTATAAAGTTAGATATAAATTTGAATGTCTCTAAACTGTCTACAAATAATTTAATTTGATGTTTGTCAGTGATTTAAATTTTATTCAAATTTTTTTGGATTTTCTATGCAATAGTCGATTAGAAAAATATTTATAGAAAGTACATTAAAAGAATAAAATTTTATTTTAAAATCTAAGTTTACTTCTAGTAATGTTTTTTTATTCTCTTTAAAAAAATTATTATTGATTATTATTAAATATATATATAAATCGATAATATTAGTGGTTAATATACATACATATGCAATCATATAGCCTTACTATATAAATATATATATACATACACACATACACACACACACACACACACACACACACACACATATATATATATATATATATATATATATATATATATATATATATATATATATATATATGAACTAATTCCAAGAGGATAGAATCCAGGTAGAACTCAATTTTTTTATATATATATATATATATACCACCACCAACATGTATATTTTCATAAGCATACAACCCTACGTCTGAATTGTTTACTATTTTAATTTCAGATCGACGATATACTGCATCCTTCAGCTGAGGTTCGTTTTTCGCATTCCTACTTTTGGGGGGGGCGGATAGATCAATTCTGTTAATTTCGTCTGTTTGGGACCATTTTGCAATATAAAAAAAAAACAGTCACTGTCGCAGCACATGAGTGCGTATCCTCTCAAAGAATATAATCTTTAGCTTCGATTGGTTATTATCTGAAACATCCAAAATAACTGAAATACTTTCTCTGCATTTCTTGCCATGCTGTCCTCAATAATCAAGACAATATATTACCGTCTACAACATCGAAATCTAAGTCACGTTAGTTGACTATTTGCATGGATGACCCAGTTGAAGCACAACTATTAAGACCATCCAATGTAAATCTTTTTTTTTTATGTGTCGTGTCCTCAAGGATATAGGCGATTATAGCTTACCATAATTTCCTATCGTTTGCAGCTCTACAAAAATTATGTTTTTTCTTTATTTCTAAACCCTGTGCCGCCAGCCATTTTCTTAAGCTCGCCATGTATGTTATGCATTGTTTTCCTCTGTCCTTTGCCCAAAATCTGTCTAGTGTTTAACAGATTTTCTAAGCATCCATCTTCATTATTTGCGTGGAATTTGAACAGTCACTTCCTGATGTTAAGTATAATTTTTATTTTGTTTTTATTTTCTCCAGAACCTCGATGTTTCTCACATTTTAGGACCATGATATCCTTAGCATGCTTCTATAGAACCACATTTATGCTGCTTCAAGTTTTTTTTTCTTCATTTTTGAGGAAATTGACAAGCATTCACTGCCATACAGTAGGAAAGATATGTAACAGCTCAATACTCTTTTCTTTGTTTCAAACGAAGATTTTCTGTCTCTTAATACTCTGCTTATCTTCTGGAATGTGTCTTTAGCTATTCCAATGTATGTTCGGATTTCAGTATCACTTTTAACGTTCTCCGTTAGATCCGTCACATGCCGGATATTTAAATTTTTTTTTACTTGACTGATTTTGGCACTTCTGATTTTTAATTTGCATTTTGGGCCCATTCTTTTGCTAAAAACACATGGATTCTGTCTTCTTGCAGTTTATGTTTAATCCTTCCTTCTCTCTGTTTCTTCACTACCTTCTGTAGGATCTATTTTTAGTTTCCTTTCCGTGCCTGGTATCAACACTGTCATCTGTACATGTTCTGCTGTTAAGATTGTGACCGCCAGTATTGAATCCTGGAAGGACATCTAATTCTCTCAGAACTGTCTCGTTGTATGGCTTATATAACTAATGTGAGAAGACATAACTTTGTCTTACACCCCTTTATATTTTGGTATATTTGCTGAACTCATTTTCTATCCGTAAGCAGACGGATCCCTGCTAGTACACGTTCTCCATTTTTCTAATATAATTCTCAAATATGTCAAGATTGCTGAGCAGCTCCAACTGATATTTGTGTCGTAATTTAACAAATTCTTTTGCGTAATTTATAAAACACAGATACACATCCTCCTGCATTTGTATTGAATTTCTAAAAACATACTGATTATAAATAACCCGTTCCATGTTCCGGTGTCTTTGACGAACCAGCATAGTTTTTGTTCTACGTTCTGTTTGATTTTGCTGCGAGCTCTATTCATCAGAATTCGGATGATGAGTTTTGTTATGTGGTTCATTAGGCAGATTCTCCAATTGAGTTCACATCAGTTTTCACCTGTTTTTTCGTCAGTGCTATAAAATAGATATACATAGGTGTTCTTCTATATCACTTGTGTTATAGATTTCATTTATTACTTCTGTAATCTTGTCTCTGCCGAAAATCATCTGAGGCGCCATCATCTTTATTACAATTTTGTCTAGCCCTGCCGCTTTGTTTCTGTCCAGTTTGTTCATTGCTGCTTCCAATTCGCTTTTTAATATTTCAGATCCGTGGATATTTATGTGCATTGCCGGGTTGTTCTCGTTCGATGTGAAAAAATTCAATCTTTGAAGTGTTATATCTTTCTCGAATATCATCGTTCCAATCTTGGTTTTTATGCAACCTGTTGACGAGCATGCCTTTTGTCCTGTTAATTAGTCATTTTTCTATTTCTGTACATTATTAATTGAGCCATTCCTCTTTCACATCTATTTGTTCTTTATTTCTTTGTGTAGTTTTTTAGATTATCTTACGGTTTCAGTCAAGTGTAATTATGAAATGCTTTCCTCTATGGTACCTAGACTATATGAATATAAGCGTAGTATTAAATTAGTGGCAAGGTCTCAAAATTTTACAAATGAAATAGCTAGATGTAAGCATATGTTCTATGCAAATAATATATTCTTTCTCACTTCACGTTTGTAGAACGCTCTTCCGGCTTTTTCCTTTCCAGTCAATTTTAGGGTTCGAAAATATAAATGCAGTGTCAGTGTTTTATCCTGTCTTCTGTACTTTTATTGTTCCCTCTACTTAATAACATTTTCTCTTTGTCATATTCCAACACACTGAGTAAACCCCACGCGTCTTAGTAGTTTTCAGTCAGTTATGTATAATTTTTACCAGGCAGTTATGTGCAAGGCGTGATACATCCATAGGCGATCATGTATCTTTCGAGAACATTTTTTTCGCAGTAGGTTGCCATTTCTTTCTGCGGGAGACCAGTTGCGATTCAAGCCTGTAGAACCCGATCTGTCCTGCTATTTACCCATAACTGGAGGGAGAAAAGCAAGATTCATACCTTTACCAAGGTATTAGCACGTAAGTGAATGTAATGGATTCGACTGGAATTCCATCACGGCTCTCCGATTCCTCAATCCGAAGCACAATCCATTACTCCACTAAAACCCAATGTACCTGCTGATTAATACTGCAACTGCTGCTGCTTCTCATGTTTTCATGACTGTTACTAGCGCTAATACTGCTGAAGACTAGCTGTCATTTGTCTTTCTTTCTTTATTAGTGGCTCCCATTTGTTTCTATGCTTGGCCTACTGAGGAGATCCTCATAGCGTAGCACATGCG
>CAHIKZ030000582.1:795000-855000 GCA_903632075.3 Acanthosepion pharaonis
GTATCAGTTATAGATATTTTGGTAAGGGGTGAGGATGTATTTTTGAAAAGTTTGAATCATTTAAAAAAAAAAAAAAAAAAAAAAATATGTTAACGGTAAAAAAACGTCATCTTTTAAAATTAAAATTTTTTACAATACTTTTTAAATACGATTTGAAATATTTGTCTTTTTTTATTTTATTTTATTTATATTCTTTTTAGAACAGTTAAATGTATTAGAATCCATTATATTATGTAGGATTATTTTAATATTAGTTTATATGTATATGAGGTTACATTTTTTTTTTTTTTTTTTTTTTTATATATATATATAAATGGTATATATTTACTGATTCATAAACTTATATATAAACCTATTATTATAATTTATTCTGAACATGGGTCATTCAAAAGCTTACATGTTATGGTATTTCATATTAATTTTATTTTACTATAGGTGTTATTATTTTTGGATTCTTTTTAATGCGTGTAGTATTATTTAAAAAAGAAATTTAGGTTAGAATTCATTCAATTTAATCAATTTTAATTACAAATTCAAAATTACAACTTTAAAATTTAAAATATTTTCATTGTTTTATGACTATATTTTTTATAACAGAAGGAAAAATATTAAGTAAAAAATCAAAGTATATTAAATTTTTTTTTTTTTTTTTTTTTTTTATTTTTCCTTTTTCTTCTCTTTAAATTTAAATATTATTTGATAAATTAATACTTTTACTACAAAACTAGCTAAGTCATTTTTGAAACTTTATTTAAAATTAATTAATTTATTTATTTCAAATATGTAACCTTTAATAAAGTTTCATATGTATGTATAAATAACATGTTAGAATTCATTTGGTATAATTTTAATTTTGAAAATTTTAAAATTATAATTAAAATTTTAAAATATTTGTTAGTTTTAATTCTGACTTTTATAACAGAAGGATAATTACTCATATAAAAAAAAATATCAAATATATATAAATATTTTTAAACTTTTATTTAGATATTATTTATATATATATATATACAAAATAATATATATGTATAATAGTATGTATATGAGGTTACATTTTTTTTTTTTTTTTTTTGATATATATATATAAACCTAGTGATATAATGTTAGATCATGTAATACAAAGGACATATATTCCCATCTTATGGCATTTTCATATTAATTTTATTTTACTATATTTGCTTTTTTGGGATTCTTTTTTAGTGCGTGTAGTATTATTTAAAAAGAAACTTAGAATTTAGAATTCATTAATGTTTCAATTTTAAAATTACAAACTTTAAACTTTTGAAATATTTTCATTGTTAGTTATATTAGACTATACTATAACATTAGAATATTTCATAGTAAGTTTTTTTTTTTCAATATCCAAGTATAGTAAATTACAATTTTAAAACTTTATATTTTAAAATTATTTTAGTAATAATGGAACTTACTACAAAAATTATTTCATTCTCGGATTTAGTAAACATTTATTACTTAATTTATTTATTTATTTTTATATGTAACCTATAGTAAAGTTTCAAATACCAAAAAGGTTAGAAAATTTAAGAAATAACAATTTTAAAATTGTCATTAAAAATTTTAAAAATAAGTTTTAATTGACTAAATATTTGTAAGACATATATTATTTAAACTGTAAAACAATTTTTCTTATATTTAAATATTTAAGTAATATAACTATATAAGATATATTCTATTAATTAATTAAATTATTTATTTTGTGTTGAGTAATAAAGTTTTTTCATATCATACATTACCTTACATCATCTTTTATTAATTTAAATTTCGGATTCATTCTAGTACATTAAGAAAACCGTTAATAATTTTTTTTTTTGCGGGAAAAAAATTCAGACGACATCCATTCAACCGACGTCAGGTTTCAGTGTAAATAATCCTCACCCCTTACCAAAATGTTTAATAATGATACAATAACTTAATAAGCTATTTTCAATTTGAAAATAACCATGGAAACGTGAGCTGCAAGAGGTAGACAAAATGCAAATGTTGGTCCAAAATTCAAAGGAAATGAAAAAACTAAGCTTTTAATTTATTTGCAAAAAACACAGGGTTTTTTCTATTTTTGAAACATGGTTGGAACTGTGCGAAAAATAACCATATTTTAAATCAATTAATTTTATAATATATATATATATATATATATATATATATTAAGATGTGTGTGTGTGGTGTGCGTCCGATGTAGATCCCACATATAAGAAATATTTTAAACTAATGGTAAGACATAAGCTTTAAGACACCATTAGCAAGGTTTTATTCAACTTTGATATTTTGCCGCAACATGCATATTTTACTACGTTATGACCTATGCTCAAATAGAAAATTAAAATTTCACAACACTAAATAAGTTATTGTAAATATTTGTAAGACATATATTATAAACTGTAAACAATTTCTTATATTTCTCATAACTATATAAGTATATTCTATTTTCTTGTCATTTCATTAAAAAAAAGAATTTATCATATAAGGAAATAATTAAATGTTTAAAAATGTATAATTAATAGCTATTTTCTTATTTCAAAATATTTCACAGAAGCAAGAGGTAGACACAATGCAAATGTTGGTCTATTCAAAGGAAAACAAAAAAGTGCATTTGAACACAAAGATTTTCTTCAAGAAATTCGTGACTGCCAATGCTTTCAGATTTAGCAGACATACAATCCGAATTTACCTTAAGATATGAGTGTAAAAGTATTTTAAACTAGGGTAGTTTAACATTACAATTATTCAACTTTGATATTTTAGATTTCGTTCATCTCAGAGCTGAAAGGAAGTCTCTTTTAGAACGAGTCATTTAAAAAAAAATCATTTATCAATATACATTAAAATATAATCGACAAATTTTCTTTACTCATTTGAAATTAATAAATGAATTACTAGAAATAGACGAGCCTTACGCCTATACCCAATTTTATATAATCGACATTTTCTTTATATTAATAAATGAAGGCGAGACCAACGCAACCGCATATATATATATATATATATATATATATATATATATATATATGGCTAATGATGACCGGATGAACCGTCGAAAGTACTTTCATGTTTAAGAAAGACCTAATACTGTTTATAATTTATAAACTAAGTATTATAACATTCATCGAGCGATTAGTGGATTAATGCATAATAATACTTAGACAAGGGATTTCGCCATTTTATATCATAAACTATACAAATTTACTTTTGTATGAATGTTTTTTATTGTAATATATATATATATATATATATATATATATATATATATATATATATATGAAGAAAAATTTGGAAAAAACAAACAAAAATCCTTAAATGCAATTATGTTGTTTAAAATGAATGAAATGTCGACGTCTGACGTTTCGGTTTAATAAACCTTCTTCAGGACAATATTCATTAAAATACAATTCAGTTCAATTTGACAAAGACAATGGACATAAAAAACAAGTCTTATCCAAAAAAGATAACTGAAAATTTTAAAATGATCAGCTTTCCGTTTAGCATGGTCACGTTGTCGTCACATGGGCGACGCTTTCAAAACGTATTCCTAAAAATTTTTGATTATTTTGAATGAAATAGAAAATGAAAAGAATTCTATTAGGATCTAAAATTTTTATGTGTATGCTTGTCGAGCATTAATCTCGCTAAAAAAGGGGAAATATTAAAGAAACCAGGTCTAGTATTCACCGTGCGTGAGATGGATATTATACCTGCTTCATAAATCCTCCTGAGATTTTTATTATGAAAATATTTTAATACCTTCACGGAATCGAAATCGAAATTATGATCTGCTTTAGTTTTGTGTACAACTAAAGCATTGTTAAAATTTCCGAGGCGAATATCTCGTTTATGTTCGAAAACACGAGATTTTACGGACCTACATGTTTCACCCACATATTTTAGGTCACAGTTTTTTCATGATATTTGATAGATGCAAGCATCGGATGTAATATGTTGTCTGCTTGTGCTATTTAATAAACTACAGATAGTTCTAGTAGGTAATGTAGTAGTTCTAATTTTTAACGCATTTAGTTTATGAGAGATACGTTCGGTCAAATGGTTATTTGGTAGAAAGATGCGACCAAACGAAATATTATCAGAGGCAACTGAAAGTGTACCTTTCATTGATGTAGTTGTAGTGGCTTTCGAGGTGTCATTTTGCGCTGATGAGTGAATTTTCAACGCTTTATTTTTAGCTCTCTGTAATAATTGTCTCGGATACGAAAGATTTGAAAAGGTATTCTCAATATATGTGAATTCATCATTTAAATATTTTGATGAGCAGATGCGAAGAGCCCTTAAATAGAATTCAATAACAATACCCCTCTTAGTGTTAGTATCATGGTGAGAGTAAAAATGTAAATAGTCATTTTTACATGTAGGTTTACGATATACTTTATTTTTAATGAGTAGTATGTCTAAAAAAGGTAAGGAATTATTAGATTCAAGTTCATAGGTAAATTCTATAGTAGGTTCTATTCTATTTAATCTATCAGTAATATTGTTTAAATCATGTTTATGTGGGTAGATAAATAAAATGTCATCGATGTATCGGAAGTAATATATATATATATATATATTACTTTTATTTCATACCCATATTTGAATAGACACACAATTTAATTATTAAACAGAATATTTATTTCCGCCTACTGTCACTATATTTTTGTTTACTAACAAAAGAACATTTCTATTCAGGCCGGTTGACGATAATAAGTAAAGGTACTATTTAGTAAATAAATGAAGCGTCCACACGAATATGTGTATTCTATAAAAGAAAAATTTAAGTATTAAAACCTCTCGGATTAATAAATAAAATTCTTTCACTTCGTTAGAAATACACACACACACATACACACACGCATATATTGAAACTTATAACAAAATAATTTTAGAACATCACTACAAAAATAATCATTTTGTTTCAACATTTCGTGTGTCTTATCAAGTGATGGTGTTGCAAGTAATATAAGCACACACACACACACACACACACACACATACACACACACACATATATATATATATATATATTTATAGATAGATAGATAGATAGATAGAAGAATAGAAGGATAGACAGATAGAAATGTAAAAGGAAGACTGAAAACCGTCGCTGCTAAAAGGTATAAACAAATGTTGTGACCAAGTAAATGTTTAAAGAAATAACAAAACAAGTGTTATATATCATATATTAAACAGTAAGTACACCAGAAGAGAAGTACACGGCTAGAATGTGTGTCAGTTGACCATGCGTTCAATATATTCGACTGTTATATTTACCAGCCTCCCCACAAGTTAGGATGTGGCACAACGCCGATTTTAATGTGGGGCAATCCGAAACCGTAGGTTCGGCCACAAATTCCCCATAGTTCCCGTGTAAAACGGGGTCGGGTAGCTGTTTTCCGAAACGAGACTCTGCTATTCGATATAACCTCGTCTAGGGATCTTCTCTGTCCGGAGGCAGAGAGTTTGACCAGCACAGCTGGAACAGATCTATTCCAAGAGGTATGTATGTGGCACAAGGCCGAGTTTACCGTGGGTTCTGCGAGATCGTCGGTTCGGCCAAAAATATTCCTAGAACCCGTATAAACGGGTTCAGGGTCTGTCTACCTCCCCGGACGAAACTTTGCCCTTAGGCAAAGGCTCGTCCGGGTTCATCTGTGCTCGAGGCAGAGAGTTCGACAGTTGAACAATCTATGCTACTTTTCCTCCAAGACCTTCTCTCCTACTAATTTTATAGTAGGCGGAAGATTATAAGTTAGATTCTTTAGAGGGAAGACACCACAACATTAACAAAAAAAAAAAAAAAATTCTCAATGCAAAATTCAAAATCGAATATATTTTGTAAGATATTTATTTAGCAAAATGCTAAAATGCTAACCAAACTACTTAGGCAAGTAGAATTATTCTTCCGCTTACCTAAGGCGATCTTACAGTCGTTGCGAGGTTGATTGGCATTTTCACCTTTACTTACTAACGTGGAGTTGCTGGTATTCTCATAAAATTTTTATTCCTTGATATTATTGTTATTTTAAGTGGAACTTCGGTGATATTTTGATGCTGGCATCAGGGTTCAAGTGAATCATTCCTATAAATGTAAACCAACTTTTCTATAGTTATGTCATACAGATATTTCCTTAGTAAGACTCATTATAAATATAGTAGCGACACATATCGCGTCACCTATATCACAAATCAGAGTAAGTGTATCTATAAGAGAGTATCACGTAAATTTGGAATTGGCTATTTGCAGAAAAAAATAAGAGTAAACAAGCCTCGAGAAAAGTTAACCGAAACGTTGAATAAAAACATCATCAGATGTAACTGGTATCAAAATAAAGTAAATTTATTTTAAGAACGTATCTTACATATCTATGAGTCTACAATTCGCCCATGCATTTTATATTACTGCCATATCTAATCTGGTGCTCCTGCTATACATTTAGAGATTCTTGATGAAATACAAAGAAGTATCTGTAATTTCTCTCTGCCATAACCTAGCTGTCCTGTGCGTTTTCATTTTAATATTTTCATGGTGATTGTTCTGTTGAGCTTTCTTCGTTTCTCTTTCGATTTTATTCATTTAAGCGTAGATCCAAATTGGCAGCAATGTCTCATCATTTTACAGTTGAATTGGATAGATATAACCGTACGTCCTATGCTTACAGTTTCTTCTCATGTAATCCTTGCATGTGTAACTCCCTACCGTCCGCTAGCTTTCCATTCATATTTGATATTCAAAAAAATTAAATGCAATGTCAATCGTTATCTTCATAATCGCGGTTCTGTTATTGTTCTCTCTCTCTTTAATAGTTTTCCTTTTCTCATATTCATTCACAGTCAGTAACCAATTGCGTCTTAGTGGCATTTTTGCCTTGCTTGATTAAATTCGCTTGTGAGGTCAGTATTGTTTCTATTGGGATCAAGTGTCATTTTTAATAGATATGCTGGTAGGAAATTTACAACTTATAACTGAAACGTTTCGGGAATTTTGTTTTTATAGTTTCACTAAACCGGAACAAGATATTAATGCTGGGAATATATATATATATATATATATATATATATATATATATATATATATATATATATATATATATATTCGAAGAATGTCGTACCAATAAAGCAATAAAGCGCAGTTCTAGGGAGAAAATTGCAGGAAAAAATAATCATATCACCACTTTTATTTCTTATACAAGAGTAAACCAGTTTTATTGCCTGTGCATTTAAGCTTAATTAAGTCAGACGTTTCATGTTTATTTTCCCTCAGCGTAACTTCATCGTCTTAAAGTAGAAAACGGAAAAAAATGGGTTTATTAAAACGGTAACACAGGAAAGTGAGCCCGAGTGGTTAGTGCTTTTTGACCTTGACGCCCGAGTTCGAAACTCATCATGATCTATTTGTCAATAAGTTGACTTCTGGAGGAAGTGCGGCAACTATGAAAAGTGCCTTAAAACCATACCACGTCTTGTGAGTGACATTAGGTAGACGTAATCCCTGGTAGCCGTCATCTTGACGGAGATTTTGAACATGCTGGCGTTTCTTAGATAACGCGCACTCTCCCGGAAACAGTAACTAAGTTCTTCTCAGCATAGTTGCAGTATAAACCACACGTGAACTCTGTGAGTTGAACAAACACAATCGTTCCTGAGGAGGCGTCTGCAACAGGGATGACATGAATGCCTTGGTATATTGGCATCTGAGTGGCCTGCGCCATTTAATACTCGAAAATTACATTAAAATCAGTACCCTGAAATCAGAGCTCAGGATCCTGCCTTTTATACACTGAATGCCGGTGTTGGTGAAATAGTCAACTAATCATTCCATCGAATAATCGCAAAAAATGTAGTTTTAAAGGCAGACGTGTAAGGATAGCAATAGAGAATCGAACTCGTTGCAGTATTTATATTTAAATATTTTATGTTAGTTTTACGTTCCATTTAAGGAAACCAAAGTTTTATATATGCTTTGAATAGTCTGCCATAAGGAGAGGATGTCGGAATGTTCGGTGAAAAGTGATGTATTCACTTTATATGATAATTTTTTTTTCCAGAAGAAATTTCTGATTATTAGGCGTTCCTCCAAGTAGATATTTGCAATAAAAACGTCCAGCGCCTAGTTGTTTTCGAACAAACCCCACGGCCGGGTCGTTTACTTAAACTCTATTATGACGCCTTCTCAACCCAAAGAAGCGAATAGTGGTTTATAATGCAAGTATAAAAGAATGGTTAGCATGTTCGCTTTACGGCCATAAGATGCACGTTCGAATCTCAGGAATGGTCAATTTGCTTAATCGATTTTATCGGTCTGAAAGGCGATCCCAGCTTATGGAACGTTTAGAAACTAACTTAAAAAAACATACCATAAAAAGTGAGTAGACGGATTTGTCCGTCGATAGTTGTGCTAACACGAAGTCATAAGTCATAGTCATTTTTTGCAAAGTCTTGATCATGCCAGATTCTGAACTTATATCTTATAAACTGTAACTAATGGCCGCTCAGAATAATTGTAGTATAAACCGAAAGTGGGCTATGTGGGTGTTGAATAAACAAATATGTACATGAGCAGGCTTCTGCATCAGAGATATACTAGCAACTTTAGTGGACAAGGATACTTGGACAAGAATAGCCAGCTATTATTATTATTAGTAGTTGTAGTATTAGTATTAGTATTATTATTTTGAGTATAATTTTGATCGTAATTACAGTTTCTGGAGGAGCACACATCATTTGACGTGATCAAATGCTTTAACAAGGCCTGTGCACTCAGAACGATAACATCTGACTTCATTCGTGCACGGCTTCTGGAGGGTGCCGTATACAGAATTTTACCCAGAAGCCTTGTGGAAAGCCTTGGTATGGTTTTCAAGCACTTTCAAATGGTGCCGCGCGATGAGTTCGCTTCCCTAAATCGATAACATGAAGAAGATATTTTCCGAACAAATCGAGATTCGAATCGGTGCCTCATGGCCAAAAAGCGAACATTAAAATCACTCGACGAATTCAAAATATATGTTTGAAAGTATTTTTCAGATTTTATCTATTGTACATAAATGTATTGATGACTAGAAAAATAAAATATTTTTTGTGCTAATGGTCAGTGTTTAGTGCTTTGAATAGGTTTCTTGGTTCAAATATTGATTATAGTCTCTGATATGAAGTATGTTATTAACTATATCATAAAATACTCTCATATATATATATATATATATATATATATATATATATATATATATATACATATATATATATATATATATTTGTTATTTTCAGAATGTTTTGCTGTCTAGCTTCAAAGGGTAGTTATCTTTAAATGTAAACATGTGAACTTTGAGCATCTTCGATCAAAATCTTTTGATCTAACGAGAAAGAAAATTCCATCATGCTTCCAAATTTCAGGTATTTTATTTTTATATATGTATGATATTTTCGCTGCCTCACAAAATCTTTAATATATTTATTTACAAACGCTCAATTTGAAATATTACCCATCACAACTGTGACGTAGATCTTCTCCTTCGTCTTCTACGTGCTGTATCCCTTTATATTCTTGGCGGTCATGGTTCTTCACAATTTCTTTTTGTTTGTAACTGACAATTAATTTTACCTTTTTGCAATCACTCATAAAGTCTCATCCGACATCCATTTCACCAAGATCGCTAGGCAAGATTTGCGTTGTTTTCCCAGAACCTATTTCCTTCAATCTTCCTTGTGTGTAGCAAATACTCCAAGCCTTCTTTCTTCGTTTTGTGTCCAAGGAATTTTAACTGACCTTTGCCGATGTTAAAATATAGGTATACTTTTTGTTCCATTTTCTTTAAAACTTCGACTTGGCGCACATGTTCAGAATGCTTACGTAAGAATTCAGTACCATTTTCTTTATTTCTAAGGAAATCTTCTTGTTTTTTTAATACTTTGCTTATCTTTGGAAGGCCACTATCGTTATCCCAATGTGCCTTAGGATTTCACAGTTGTACTTTTCATTCTCTGTTAAAACACTTCCTAGATATTTATATTTTTGTATATATTTGATTTTGGTATATCTCCATTTGTAATTTGCTTTTTGAGCTGTTCCTTTTGCTAAAAAATGCAATTAATGTTTAGTCCTTTCTTCTCAATTTTTGTAAGAATTTCTATAGTATCCTTTCTGCGTCTGCTATCAAACACTGTGCCATTTGTATATCTTATTTTATTAAGTTTGTAGCCACTATTAATGAATCCTTGTATGCTGTATAATTCTGTTTGGGTCTCCTTAATACACGAAATAATTGTTTTGCAAGAGGAGCTTCATTTACATCGCGACCATTTTGGAAGGCAAAAACTATTAAGCATGAAGAGCGAGATATTTATATCAAATTCAGCATCTGCTAGTTCATTCTAGGAAACATAAATTTGAAGGAGTGCTGAACAAGTTGTTCATAATAGTTTTTTTTAATCATTCTTCTCTTTTATTTGGGATGTCCTGGTATTGAAATGGATTTCGATTCGGACTGAAAAATAAGAGAGACGAGATCGAATTCAGGTCAAGTTTATTATATTCAATTACGTGCAACTACAAACAATTCTCTCCCAGCTCTGGATTAAACAGTTGGACTTGTATCGGGAAAAATATTTTCATCTACGAATAAACTGTTAATGCAATATTCCCTGGGAAAATATCTTGCAATCAGTAAAATAAGTTGTTTTTTAATCATCCACAGAGAGTAGATAAACCGTAAAAAATAAATACTTCAATTTTCTTTTACGTATTTTCATGATACGGTCAATCATCTTTTACAGCATTTTCCTCTATTTTGCTACTCTAATTAACATTTTACCTTTTACCATCCCTCTTTGTCCTTATTATACAGGATTATTTTTTATAAGCAAGTCGTTTATAAGCATATGTATCCAAAGTTGACCTAATATTAAGAAATTCAACCAATGCTGTCAGTTTGCCTTAAGCAAATAAAAAAAAAAATAATATATATATATATATATATATATATATATATATATATATATATATATATATATATATATATATATATATAGAGAGAGAGAGAGAGAGAGAGAGAGAGAGACCCGGTGGAGTAATGGATATGGCTTGGATTGAGGAATCGCAGAGCCGAGTTCAATTCAGTCGAAACCATTACATTCAGTTACGTGCTAATACCCTTGGGAAAGGTATGAATCCGCTTCCTCTCCCTCCAGCTATGGGTAAAATAGAAGGACAGACTGGGTTCTATAACCTTGGATGGCAACTGGTCTAGGACAACTCTGAATTCAAAACCTGCGGAGAGTCGTTTAGAACCTTGTGGCATTCGGTGCACCAGGTCTCTGTATTCGTCCCTTCAAAAAGTGTGGATGGTCCTGCACGAGGCCTTCACCACTATAATCAAATCTCATGTGCCGGTGTCGGGCTGTTGGTTTTCTGGAAAATATTTTATGACGTGGTTTTGTTTATAGGCTGACTATAAATGAGTGGTACTAGAGCTGTGAAATTTTGTATTCATTAATTTAATACCTCCTTATAAATAACTGCATTGTTTCTTTGAAATATGAACAATCTTTGAACAGTTTACTGAAACTGTTCAAAGATTGTTCATATTTCTAGGGAAAATGTCATCAGCGGCAGGTGAGCAGATGAGTTTCTTTGTCTCTGGCTCAATGTGAGAAACCCAATGCACATCCTTGGTAAGGAAACGTTCAAGGAAATGTGATCAGAATGGCGCGCTTTTGATCAGGTGTTAGAAGACGTGATACCCATCGAGCAGAAATCTTCATCATGCCATAGTCATTGGGACGAATATAATCCTATTCTATCACGGGATACGCTAATAGCAATGGCTTTCTTATTCATAGTTAGTCGCCTGTCATCCATCATCATGTGATAAATAAGATCAATGTTTAACTCGATGGTGGCAGTTGCAGGATATTCAGAACTGGTAACATCTTCAAGATTCTCCCCTCATCTCCCAAATTGAGCTACTCATTTTTGCACTGTTGATAAATCTGGAGCGACATTTAGTGTAGTAACCAAGTCAGCTTGAATGTCTTTCGGAGCTAAACCATTTTTGCAGTTACTTGATAACACCCCGATGCCAAATTTTGACCATTTTTCCTCGTTGCTACTCGTTACATTTGAAGTCTTCTTTGAACAGTCAAATGCCAGTTTATCTTGAAATAAACAATGCATTTATTAATAAGAAGAGTTGAGATTAACGCATGCAATATTTTACAGCTCTAGCATCACTCCTTCATAGTCAGCCTATGAACTTCTTAGCCAACCTTGTGATTCGAAAGAAACAATGCAGTAATTAATATGAAGAGTTGAAATTAATGTACGCCAGATATCACAGATCTAACATAACTCCTTCATAGCTTATTGAATTTTCAGACCTACCCTTGTGGTCATTGCGTGTGGCCCTCAATACACACGCTCTCTATCAAAACAGCATAGCCAATACTGGTCTATACATTATATTCCATTGTATTCAATGATTCGAGCAAATCCCTTTTAGTTACATTAAATATCTTTCATTTTTAAATTATTCGACCCAAGAATAAACGTATTCTTGGCTGTGGAAGTCTGTTCCAGTTTTCCTGTCTTTTACGATCTTCAAAAATTCAAATGCTGCAACAATCGCTATCTTACGTATTCATTAATCCTCTTCTTTTATTGTTCATTCTCTTTACTAACGTTCTTCCATTTTCTTTCAATCTCAGTAACCTCTTGCATATCTTGCTCGGAGTTAAATAGTTAAAAAAATTCTCTGACCTGAATATGTTTCGCTAATCACATTGTCCGTGTTGCTTGATGCCGGAAAAAACAAGCGAACTACAAAGATTTAAATGATTTAGTCAATTATTCCGTTACTTGACAAGTTTAAGATGAATTTTATACTGATATTTTCATTGTATATCGATCGAGCTATATTATTAATGAAAAAAAATATAACAGCATTAATACGAAGATATAAAATTTGATATATAAAATTATGGATATACTGAATTATCTACATGAATTCAGTAAAACATCTCGCCCTATATTCTGAGCACAATCGAGTTTAACTGTAGCATAATTTAATGAAGAAAGAATTGCTTTTCCCCAACGCCAAAAAAAGAAAAGAAAAAATCATGACAATACTTTTAACTATACTTCGTAAAAGACACTCCTTAATTTAAAATATCAAGAGTTTCTTTTCAGACATACTTGTCTTAAAAAAAGCGTAAAAGAAATGTAAATAACCCTCCCAAAACGACACCTAATGTAAGATCTGACATCTGAATAGCATTTTTGAACAGTAATTCCGGCCGCTGACTGATGTTTTGCTTTCACACCTTGGCTTAAAAGCCTTCATTCATTCGCAGTTGTTATTGTATTTCACACAATTTTTAAATTCGTTTGTTTACTTATAAAGGTGTACAGACGTTGTTATCTAGCGCTGAGGTCAACTTCAACTAGAGTTTGCTGATATACAGGGTGTCCATAAAGATCATGTTCAGTGTAAAATACTTATAGCTTTGTTACTATACATGATAGATGAGATATGAATAAAGAATAAGTAAAAAGAAGTATTTAATTTCTTATCGGAATTCTTAATTATCAACATATCCACAATCATTACGTATTCGAAATTAATATGATTGTGTCGCTCCCAGAAAACATTTTGCACTGTAAAAGCAATTCTTTCTTCATTACATTATGCTACAGTAATACCTTCAATAACATCATTTGTCTTAGTTTGCAGTTCCTGTAAAGAACGATGTTTATTTGAATAAACTTTTCAATCTCCACAGAAAAAGAAATGCAACGGGGCCAAATAACAATACTTTTAAAAAAAAGTTTCAAAAATTGAAGAAAAATAGTAATTTTGAAGTTTCAAGGAATTAAAAGAATATATAAGAGATTAAACAAATAATGAAAAAAAAATACTTTATCGCTCAATTCTAATAAATAAAGACAAAAAATATCTGAATATCGATCTTCTTGTTCTCAGAGGTGTCATTCCTTTCCAACCATTTCTGAAGACAATAATTTTTTCAAACATTTTCCGAAAACAAAACAAAAACTAGACATATCAATATTTCTAATCCTTTTTACAGATTTTTTAATATCATTTATACTTGCAAAGTTAGAAGTCTTTTAAATTGATCACAGACTTTATGAACACGATGTTTTGTTCACGAGATCGAGGTTAGTTATTTATAGTTTAGTTGTATGAGATTGCACTATAGCACCTAATCTCTATCTATAAACGACAGGATATGTGTGTGTGTGTGTGTGTGTGTGTGTGTGTGTGTGTGTGTGTGTGTGTGTGTGTGTGTGTGTGTTGTTTGTGTAAAAAATGCACGGCCGCAATTTTCGACGGATTTGCACCAAAATTTACATGCACATGCTGCACGGTTGGGGGAAGCCCAATGCCGACCTTGCATTTCCCAACTCCCATCGATAGTGGAAATAATACATTTTTTCATGCTTCTACGGCAGTTTTCATGTAGTTTTCGGCCATTTTGTACTGGCCAGAGCGAGAGCCAATAGCCGGCTTCCACGGATAGGCAGGAAGATTCTATGGGCCAGCGTGAGAGCCAACAGCTGACTGACACAAATGTTAACTAGCATGCTAGCATGCAAAAAAATCGATAACTGCATTCGTCACAAGTGGGAAAAATTTAAATCTGCATGACACTTTATTCCATTTGGCTCATTCGCTTCCTTAAACTCAACGTTGATTCCGTTTCCGCAGAACTGGTTCGTGTTTGAAGAAGTATTTGAAGTATTTGTTGTTAACATTCTTTTTTTCATTCGGTTTTTCCAGTTACGAGTCCTTTTTTAAAGCTGGTCGTTTTGTTTTCATTTTGTTTAGTTCTTTTTTCGTAACAGATTTAATGTTTAGTATAGAGCTTAGAAAAAATTCGCAGTGTGAGATAGGCAAGAAGTAAGGCATGTAGCAACATCAGCACGGCAAAGGGCATTCCTTTAAAGGCAAGGAAAGGCAAAAATATTTTAAGCCAAGTGATAGCGATTGCTGTATGAGTCGTAAGATTTTTGAATCAAACACGGACAACGCCGGGTCATTCTGCTAGTGATTATATAACATCTTCCTATGGTGGGAGAGTAAAGATGACTTGCAATAAATTGTTTATTTATGTTGCTCTCCGCTACTGTTTCTATACAAAACAGCCGTTTGTAATTGTTACTAAGTTGTAAATGTTTCCTATTTTATATGTAACTGATGTACTGACAGGAATATGAGAAACGATTTAAGGCCAATCTTCTAAATGGGTCGGTAAATGAAACTTCGGCATTCTCGTTCTAAATATTTACTCAGTTTCAAATATTTTTTACAAGCATTGTTGCAAATTATACAGCTATCTCTTTCATAAAAGCTGCGTTAAATATTGTTCCTCTATTCATTTTCTGAAAGATTTCTAGTTCCCATTAAAAAGGTACTAATCTTCCAATGTAAACATTTAATCTTCACTAATACTCACCCAAACTGCTTGCTCTCAGAAGGAGACATATGATCACTTCTTTCTAACAATAACTGTCATCCATAGCTCCACTTAATTCTTCGTTTCTGTTTCCTGTTGTCTATGAGTCGATTGCTGATAGTATTTTCTGGATTGTCATTTGGTCCTTTCACATAATTTGGATCTAACAGAAAAAAGTTGATGTACACATTCTTGTTTAAGTCAGTTTTCTTTTAACAAAAGATATTCTCTATCAGTCTCGTACAGCTTAATGTTATTACCGTGAATTCGATTTTACGTAATTATTGAGAGACGAATATGTGGCTGCTGCACGATTCGATGTACAAATAATACAGCATTAAGAGGAAACATGTTTTTAACGTTACTTTTATGAAGCCATAAAGACTCATCAGGAACAAAACCCTATTTTGTTTCCGAATATACAGGCGGCTGCAAAAATATCTTGCGCATGTAACTCCCAGAAATATATCACAAGTAAGACAGTAAAAGTATTTCTGGCCGGTATATGTGGTGGGATATTTATGCAGTAGTTTGTATATGAGCACTAACGTTGCAGTAAAAATAGTACAAAAAAGTATATGGAACATTATCACGTAGAACGTCCTCAGACATTTTTGATCATTTAATTTCCAACCATTTCTATCATTCATTGTCTATCCAGTCTTTCCTTTCAGATCCCGCTTTCGTCTGTGATATGATCAATGAAAATTCTGATAGGACGAACTCTAGATCTTTTCCCATAAAGTGGATGCAACTAGTGCTACGCTATTCTTGTATAATTCTCTTACAAGGAACACTAAACCACGTTTGGCTCTCACATACTGTGTCCGTATTCTTTCAGAAGTTTATATATAGTCATTATATGAGTATATGTCGCTTCCAGCTAATGTTCAAAACATAGTCAAAGGAAAATTGAATTTAAAAGTTAAAAATTTCAACGTGCACATATGTACTTACATCAAGGGAAATATCTATGAACCAATGAAGCTCTACATATACTTAGCCACTAATCTCTCTCTCTCTCTCTCTCTCTCTCTCTCTATCTATCTATCTATCTATCTATCTATATATATATATATATATATATATAAGCAAATATATGGATATAGATCCGACAGTATGAAGAAAAATATACTGAAAAAACAAACAAAAATCCTAATATGCGATTATGCTGTTTTAATGTTTAATGTCATCGTCGGACGTTTCGGTCTAATAGACCATCTTCAGGACATATTCATAAAAACATAAAGACCATATACAATTTAACATGAAAAGATAAAAGATTACAGTTATCTGTTTGGATTTGGTATTGCTTTTACGTCCATCGTCTTTTTCAGTATATTTTCTTCATATATATATATATATATATATATATATATATATATATATATATATATATATATTCTTTTTGATTTCTTGATATAGTTGATGTGTACGTTGTCTTGGGAGAGTAGTAAATCTGTTAGGTAAGGTGATATTGGGAAGAAATATCGAATCCGTCAACGCAACAATAAAAACAATATTTCTACACGTGAAAGTACTTGACATAATTTTCACCTGACAATATGAATACAATAGCGTTTTCTAAATTATTCTAGATGGTAAGGAGATTATGTTTGTTGTTAAGACTTACTTTGTTTTCAATAAATTCATTTCGTTTTTGCTTTGAAAGCACCACATTGGACAGTTTTCCTATTGTCTTTAACCATTATACATACATACATACACACACACACACACACACACACACACACACACACACACACACACATATATATATATATATATATATATATATATATAAAGAAATATAATTTTAAGGTGTGGTATATTTATGGGATAAAGGGCTCAATATCAGAGAGAGACCGTGTGTAAATATAAAAGTGAACATTGAAGTCAACACTCAGAGGCGACAGGCTGTTTTTCATGCGACACGCAATCGTCATGCCGCCTGGCGATTGCGTCTAGCATGAAACAGCCCGTCGCCCCTTAGTGTTGGGTTCAATGTTCAATTTCATATTTACACATATTATCTATCGATCTATCTATCTATCGATATATATATATATATATATATATATATATATATATATATATATATATATATAATAATGAGAAGCCACGTATACTTTCTTAATATGTATATATAGAAAAAGTTTCAAATTAAAAAATAATAATGTTTTATTTTATGAAAGTATTTATATATAAAAAAAAATATAAAAAGTATTTATATATATAAATAAATAAATACTTTCATAAAATAAAACATTATTATTTTTTTAATTTGAAACTTTATATATATATATATATATATATATATATATATATATATATATAATTTCTTTGTAATATAGACAATTGCTGATATTAGAATGCGATTTTATTCGTACTGTAGGATGAGCCATTGGTTTATAAATAGCTATTATATCATAATGACTCGAGTTAAGCCTAATTTTACTAGGGCATTCACCTTTAGACAAACGGTCTTTCCTACAGACAATGAAAATTCGTCTCGCCTCGTAAACCTGTCAAAACAAGTGACCATGATAAAACTTCATCTTGATTCCATTGTTAACCAGTGATCCTTAAGTAATTGAACTATAAAATTCAAGGTAATTATTTTGATTGTCACCCAACGATGTAGGGTAGTTTGAAGCATTCAATCTTTTCAAAACTGGAGACCAGAAGTTCAGTTAGTTTCCACACTGTGGGCATTAAAGGACAAGAATAATGGAAGTGATATAATTGACATATACTCCAGTAAAGGTACTTTTTCTCATCTAGCTATGGACATTCATCCAATAGTGTATAGAGGTATCTACATGGAGCAATATATTTATGTTAGGGCATCGTTAAGGACGTAGCCTAATGATGTAGAATGCATTCAGTTTAGAAAACGAACATATATGTTCAACATAGTTTTGTTTCAGAGAAACACAAACAAACCGCCAATTTTTTAACAATTTCTTTCTTCCTGGAAAAGGACACAAGGTTGTCCGAAAATTCCGATTTTAAAACCCTCTGTGGTCAAAGATCCTACTAATATATAATAAGTATTATTAGTTTTTATTATTTTTTGTTGTCTTTTATATCTCCAGTTACTTACACCGACCTACAAATATCTGGATTCGTGATGCTGAATGGAACAAGGATCAGGTAATTGATATACTTTTATATATATATATATATATATATATATATATATATATATATATATATATATATATATATATATATATATATATAAGATAGACCAGGTCTGTTCTTTTTATTCAAATTGTTTTTATATATATATATATATATATTTATATATATATATATATATATATATATATATATACTAAACACATCTGTTATTTGTATTCAAATTTTTTATATATATATATATATATATATATATATATATATATATATATATATATATGGAAAAAGTCTGATGATCCGCAGTCTTTTTAAAAGGGCTGTGCTGAAATAATTTATTATATGGAACCTTAAAAGTGGTCTGTGTTTTATTTAAATTATATATATATATATATATATATATATATATATATATATATATATATATATATATATATATATATATACTAAACAATTTGAATAAAAGAACACACATGGTCTATTCTCATCTTGTTTTGTTGTTGTTGTTATTGCATAGTTTCTGTATTTGTGCCTCCGACATTCGTCTGGTTTGAATCGATCCATGTAACCTACATGGAATTTATTTATTTAATCTACGGGGAATATTCTCGGAATTGCCTTTCATTTTGCTATGACTGTCCTTTTGGCCGATTCATTCACCAAACTTCTTGAGTCTTGAGGTATACTAACAACAATTAACGTAAGCAATCAGATATTTTATTTTACATAAAAATGTGTTTAACAGAAAACTGTGGGGGATATTTGGAACGTTTTTTTTTTTCTGAACGAAGGTTGTAGAAATGAGCGATCAATAGGTTTAGGCGCAAAAATCATAGAGAAATAAGTTGGGGTATTCATCAGGAACGAATCTTAGTTGATTTTATTCTTCTCTTTGTTATCTACAGATCATTCTCTGCAAAATGGCTTGCCCATTGTATCTCTAAATAAATGTTCTCTTTTTGCTATGTTTCCTAATCCTTGCTTCGACACCATTTACTTAAGCTTGCTAGATTTGTTCTGTCCCTGTATCCTTCCATCTGTCTTGTGAGTATCAACTTTTACAAGCCCTCTTTCCTCTTTATGCGCATTAGAAATATCCTTTCCGGATTTTTGTTTCCATTTTCTCTAAAACTTCATCATTGCTCACGTGTTCTGTCTATTGTATTCTCAGCATCCTTCTGTAGAACCACTCTTCCGTTGCTTCAACATCACTTCCTCATCTTTGACTGATATTATACAACAGTTCAGTATTTTTGTTTGTTTTTAATGAAATATTTATTTTTCTTAAAACTTCGAGAAGACATCATTTGCCATCCCCACTTCACCTTCGGATTTCAGAGTCACACTTTCTGTCCTCTCTTAAAACACATCCAATGTTTTTTAATTTCTTTGTACTTGTTCGATTTTGGTATCTCCAATTCGTATGTTGAATGTCTGGCTCTTCCATGTGCTAACAAATATGTATTCTGTCTTTTGCAACTGATGCTTAGTCCTTTCTTCTCGCTTTCCTTCGCCACCTTCTATAGAAGTTCATGTCATTTCCTGTCTGTGTTTGCTATCAGCGCTGTGTCATCCGCATCTATTATGTTAAGATTATAGCTGCCAATAAGGAATTCTTGTAGGATTTCTACTTTCCTCAGGATCATCTCATGATATAGGTTGGATATATCCGGTGAAAAGACACGTCATTTTCTATTTTTGTATATTTTCTAATTGAATGCAAGTAGTTTGCTCTCAGCATAGTTTCCGGTTTATAATAATATCCTTCCCAAATGTAATAAGGTCACCTGACAGTTTCAACATTTTTTCGAGTTGCACATCATCAAACGTTTTTGCATGATCAACAAAAGGTGCACATTCTTCTGCACTTGTATTTCTCTTTATGAAATTATTCTGAGCATGAATCTCACATTCAATATTCATGTGTCTTTCACAAATCCGCAGTGTTCTATTTCCATTCTGATACTGCTGCCGGATCTATTCATTAGAATTCGGATGATAAGGTTTGTTATATGGCTCATGAGGTTGATTAATGAATCACACATTCGTTTTCACGTGGCTTCTTAAACAGTGCTATAAAAATATATCTATTTAGGTCTTCCTGTATATCACCACTGTTGTATATTCCATTTAATATGTCTGTTATCTTGTCAAGTCATCTAAAGCTGCATGCTTCTCAATTTCAGTTCCGTCCGATCCCGCTGATTTGTTTCTGTTTAATTTGGTCAGTGATGATCTCACTTCAGATTCTCATATTTCTTGTCATTCGATATTTCTGCATATTGTCGATTGTTCTATTTCATTGAGAAATGTATTCGCTCCACTTCTGAATTATTAATCTGCTTCTTTAATATGAGTGTCCAGTCCTTTTTATTTTATACCTTTTTATGTTGAGAGGGATAAAATATCACAGCAATCATCAGATATACTAAATCAATCAATCAATGTAAACCAGAGAGTATTTGGTGGGAAAGTTGTGTCTATAATAAGATCTATTTTAAACAAGATGCGAACAACGTATTCAAGAATATTGAAAATTACTCATATAAAAAATGAAATAGTAAATAACAGCAGAAATATTCTGGAAATAAAGAAAAGAACATCAGCCTATAACACTCAATCCAAAAATTGTAAACTTCCAGGCGGAAAAAAATTACCTTTACAGACCAAGACAAAATACTCTATAAACGATCAGAACAACTCTAAAAATGAAGACACGACAATAATTTTCTACTACGTTACTTAAAAATCGAAAACTAAAAACGAACAAGAATCAACGAAAATAAATAAATAAAATAATATAAATAAACAAATACAAGTAAGATAAATAAATAAATAAATAAATAAATAATGATCAGGCTATCAAAGCACGTACACACAGATAAGCAAAAAAAAAAAAACGTAGTAATAACAAGCAACAATAAAATAATCAAAAATACATAAAAAGTTAACTGAAAGCACTATAAATATCCAAGAAACCTCATTCGGAGATACAATTATCCCAATATTAGCCCCCTAGAATAATTTGAAACACAGCCATTGCCGCCCACCAAAGAAAATGTTTAAATAATACAATAGATTACCCACAATGCATTATTGAGCTGTATATATAAATAGTCGAGCAAAAACACAATGCACATAGTCTAACGATTATATTTAGCATGAAACAGACTGTCGCCACTATGTGTTGATAACAATGTCCATATATATATATATATATATATATATATATATATATATATATATATATATATATATATATATAAAAGAAATGTGTGAGGACAAAAAAGGAATGAAAATGATATAACATATAAAAAGGATGGTACAGATAAGTGAGGAATAAGAAAATTTGAGGGTTAATATGGACACTACAAAACATTTACATAATGCTCCTAAACGGATTGCAAACGAAGGTGTATAGTAATGAAAAAAAATACTCAAAACGTATTGTATCAATAAAACAAGCTTATAAAGAACAATAAATCAATAATAATAATCATATCAATCCCACAAATGTTCGAACAGTTAGAACTCCAGCCATTCGAACATTCTTCTTTACCTGCAAATCATTAATTATTATCATCTATTAAAAAATAAAATTATAAAAAAATGCTTTATAATATAAATTATAAAAATAAATTCTAGTATTAAATGATTCTTAAAACTCCTGATATGATACTGGTAATACTGGGATAATATTTACTGTATACTTACGCTTGCAGCACACTTTATTGTCATCAAAAGGAAGACATTGACTAGGAAAAGAAACAAGAAAAAAATCAATACTTCATAAATAAGGGACTATTCCGTTTTTACCACATGAAAACACGGAATTACCATATCAGAGACAATACTTGGTTTCAATGAAGAAATAAAGAAAGAAAGTTAAAAAGAAAGATATAAGAGTTTGACGTCTGTTTCAGTGAAATAGAAACATTTCTCAATTTCAAAATTTTCATTTGTACTCCCTTACTTCTTAAAATAAATTAACAATCAGCATTCCTTCTTATGATTGTCATCGCAATACTTTTCAAACTTGTTAAACTGATATATTTTATCATGCGATAGGGGAATTTATACGTATATTTTATTGTTTAATAGAACTCGCCATAAACTCATTCAGTCATTAACTTAATATTTAAGACTCACCAGGAAAACCATGAAATTTTCATTTGTCTTTCTAGTGTTTTCTTTTTTTTAATTCTATTATATACGAACAACTAAATGAGATATTAGGGATAGGCGGGTTAGTGGAATTAGTCGAAGGTGGAATTAGTAAACCGAGATGAATTTCAACCCTTTTCTGTTTCTTTCACTTTCAAACAAGTGCTTTAAGAACAATTATAATTCTACTTTTTCTACTCCCTTCAGCGATGTGTTAAATAACATCTGCCAGTGGCCTATCTAGCAGTGTCTAGGAGCAAGGTTAGTAGAATGTTAGGTCAGAATTCAAAACCGTAGGGAAGGCAGCGGCAAATAAACTCTGCTGCCCTTCTCAAAAAATATTCTGAGAGAGAGAGCTGATTGCTGACGTCCGAAAAGGAAATGGCATTGGAAACAAAGTTTATGGTTATGAAGTCTAAATGTTTAAATGAAGTTTTGAAACAGACGAATGAAATATGACAGCTCGTGACTGATTGTTTAGTTCTTACTGCTTATCAGCCACTGGTGGTAGTTACTTCGACGTGGTGTAGTGGTTAACAAGCTCGTCTCGCTAGATTGATTACAATAGAATAGTGAGTTCGATTCTCAGTGGGTGTCCCATACGTTCAGCCTTATGCCACATCTAAGCTACGCTTATAAAATACCTTCGACGTGGTGTAATGATTACTAAGCTTGCCACGCTAGATTAATTACGACTGATTAGTGAATTCGATTCTCACGAGGTGCCCCATATTTTCAGCCTTGTTCCACATCTCAGTCACGCTTAGGAAGTTATTTAGACAATTCAACATGGTGTAATGGGTAGCCGTATTGTCTGGCTGGATCAATTACGACTGGGTAGTGAGTTCGATCCGCACTGGGTGTCACATACATTCCACCTTGTGATACATCTAAGCTACGCTTTGAAACTTGTATATGTTATTTATAGCTGAATATTTTGGATCGTAAGGATTTTTTTTTTTTTTTTTGGCGAGTGAATATTGCATTAATAGTTTTTTTGCGATAGAAGACATACTATTTAACCTATAGTTGGGAGAAGAAGGGATAGATTCAAGGCTCTAAAATGAAAGTAACAAACTTTCACAGGAATTCGATCTCTGGTCTCCGATTTCTTATTCTAAACTAAAGCTCGTAACTTTGATTACAAACTTGGCAGTGAAAATGAAGACCGCATATAACGAGGGTAATAATAAAACTCAAGCAATAATCCTTATAATAAACGTACGAATAAACGATAATTGCATAGTCATCGGGCGTCGACTCGGTCAAAATAAACAAATATTCAACATTTATAAATGACGTGCGTCTGGTAGATTACTTCGTTTAATACTTGCAATAGGACCGCGTGTCAGTCTATAGCACAGTGATAATAATTCAGCCTTCATAGCATAAGTAGTATTCGGAAGACAACGTACATTGCCAACGGATAAAATGTATTTGTATTATTGTCTCCTACCGTGAGTGAGACCGTTAACAGCATAGATAAAATATCGAATCGCGTTGTATTTTTTTGCCGTTTTAGTCGTATTCCTGTATTGATTTGTCTGAAGGAATTGGTAGCATGTTGTTCACGAGGGTTCGATCTTCTCGTTCTAATCAAAAAGCAATGGCATTGTTTTTCAAACTTCTATGCATACTGCTAATTTTATCCCAAGCTCATTTCTATTTGCTTATATTTTAATTCTATTTTTTGGTACGGAGATTTTTTTTTAATTAACAGGGAAAAAATGGCCGACGGTACTTTTTAGTAAATTGTCTAATGTAAATTATTGTAAAACAAGTCAGTTCGACGATAATGAGTCTGGAAAAATACCGAAAACAATGAAAAAAGTATCACGTTTATATTCTTTAAAAAATATGAAGGATAAACATCTGCAGCAACAATAACAAAATAATTTCTTGCCTCTTGTTTCTCTAAGCGACCTTTCACACTTTATTGTGCTTTTTTTATCCCACTCTGACATCCATTCATAGAAATGCATTAAGTTTCTTGCAAATTCCTTCTGTGCCTCCTGTGATTGTTAAATTTTCCAAGGGTCCTTCCCTCATAATTTATCCCAGAAATTTTAACTGTCTTTTTTTCTGATTTTATATGCCTTTCAAGTTCTCATCTTATTTAGAATACTTTCAACTCTTCTGTATTCATCTGTGCAGAATTCTTAATAATACAACAAGATAGATAGATAGATAGATAGATAGGTTTTCTTTACTCTGAAGTCTTCATATTCTCTCTCTCTCCTATTAATCCTTTACAGATTAGTGGCATTATCACCTTGTTTGTAGTGAAACGATTTTAAAAACTGATAGATAGATTGATAGGTAGGTAGATACATAGATGAAAAACATAGATAGCTCAACTTATAAGAACCAAAGGTAAAACATTATGGATTTAGTTATGCACAGGAAAACTGAATACCTCTTATCGTTGTATCTCACAATAAATGTATCAGGCAAATTATATCAAATCAAAACCAGATAAATTCTAAAAGAAAATATTAGGCGGAAAGAATACAGCAGAATATTCGAGAAGGGAAATTAGGGACATTATAAACATATGTCAATTGTTATCTGTGCAACATTAGCCTTTTCAGGTATCTATCGTCGCACTTAGGAAATCATTTACACTCAATCCTTTATTCAATTCAATGCCGGTAAAGGGTTTGAGCGAGTAAAGCCTGTTGACAAAGGTCATCCTTCTTTGAACATTGTGGACTGGCGCTATGTACTAAAAAGAATATCTGTCTATATCTCTGATATGAGGTAGTATGATTAATTACCTTATTTACATTATTCGGACGGTTATCCTCATCTTCATTGCCAAATTCACAACATTTCGACCGTTGTACGCTCCGGTTTTCTTCAGGTGAGTGTGACACTATTTAGGGTTGCGGAAAAAAAGGCGAGAATTAAATTAGGTGATAAGAAACTATCACGAAAAGACACTGAGCGATGTTATTTTTTCTAACAAAGAAAAGTGGTAAAGATTTTATTTTCATTAGCGAAGAAAGTAAGATCTCGGTTCTGCCGGATTTAATTCGATTTATGACGACACACCGAATAAAAGACAGCTGTCTACCCATGGCGATAATGAAAATTTCAAATCGGTCAAGTTGCCTACAAGACAGAATGCTAAGCGATAATATTGGTCAGGTCGCGCGCTGGCAGAAAGAGGTGTCAGCTGGACCACCCGTAGAGTACAAGGAAGGAAAGATTAAACCTTTAACTATCTGCGGAAATATCATTTGAGAAGAGCACATGTTTTGTGTCGGAGCCAGCCATGATAGAAAAATTATTTTATCACAACGAATAATTGGCACCAGGGTGCAAAGTCGCCAGATGACCACCCACTTGATGTTGGCGAAAATCTCGATTGACGAACTCCAGACGGCATTCGGTTAAGATAAGAGTCGCAAGGATTTGTTTTCGGGAAGAAGAAAAGAAAAAAAAAAGAAGATAATTTTTTTTCTTTGAGCGAGATTTTTTAAACCGAGGCAAGTCTAGCCACACCCACGCTGCTGGGAGTCCATTGGCTGAATGGTGGCATGAGCGGTACGCGAAGGTAATCATGTGAAGAAGGAGGGGAGGCCTGTTGACGCCTCCTGAAGGGATCGGAGTGAGATGTCACTGTGAGAGAGAAGGGAAACCTGTTGACGCCTCTGAAGGGATTGGTATGAGATACCAATATGAGAAAGGAAGAATTTGGAAGGACGATTCCCTTAAACTAGTATTAAGGACTTCCAAAAATGGAAATTAATAAATTTTCCTGATCGAAAACAAAGGAAATCCTTGATGCGGATTTAGAATTATCAAGGAACCTCAAACCCCGACAAGCCCACCCCGGTTTTGGTCGGCGTCCATATAAGCAGAGTCGCAGCGAGTGGACGGCAGTTCGCAGTTGAGTTGAGTTAGTTGGGCTTAGAAAGACAGGCAAGAATTGAGCTGTGAGCTCTGAGACCCGCCTTGCAGGAATCTGACTGAAAGATCCACGCAATCACGACCTCAACTTCTAATCAAGAAAAATTTATTTTTGAAGAACGACTTAGACTCACACCATCAAAACAAGTTTTACGAATATCACCTGAAGATACACCAAAACCAGTTTCTTAAAAGAACAATTTAAGATGCTGAGACTCGCCTAACAAACACAAAGTGTCACGAATCCATATTAGCGGTTTGGGAGAAAGAATCTGTCCTGTATTCAGCAACCAGATATAAAATATTGTTATTCCTTTTTTAACACAATTGAATTTTTCGAGTTATTACTTTATTTTCTTTTAAATATACTTCTGCGGTATTGCCCTTGTGCGGACTCGACCTGCATTACGGCCCAGCGACTGATTGATTTCGTCAACCTAAGTTCAAATCACAACGTGGGTAGATTAGACTAGAAATCAAAACAGTTACTTCGGTAACCAGACGTTGGAGGGGAGCTGGGAACGACAAGGCTGATACCGAATCTAACCAGATTCCCATCCGAATCAGCAAAAGGTTAGAACGTCACATTTGGGTGCCGCGACCAATTCCAAGTCACATTGGTCGTCACAGGACAGGATAGGACGGCGACGGCGCGGAGACAGACGGGGTGACGTCACAATTGGCGCCGCGACCAGGACAGCACGGCGGGTGCGGCCAGGCAGACGTCACGATTGGCGCAGCGACCCCGGGGTGACGTCACAGTAGGACGCATGGCCCAGTGGATAAAGTCGTTGGTTAGATCCAGTGACTAGACCAAAAGAGTTGAGAGTTCAATACCACGTTACAGCAGTGGTCAACCAAGATTTGGAGAGTTGAGTTAAAGGGGAATAACTGAGACATCCAGAAGAGACATTTACCCCGGGGGACGAAATAAAGGATTCTGTTTGAAATGCTAATCACCTGAAAAAGGCCGGAGCGTACAACGGCCGAAACGTTATGAATATGGCAATGAAGATGAGAATAACAATCCGAATAATTTTAATTACTGTAAGTAAATTAAATAAATCATATCACTTGAGGACGACCAAAGGCAGGATCAACTATAATGAATAGCATATAGAAATGGAAGAGAAAATGATGACATAATCAAGATGTTAACATTTCAAAGGTTGGGGAATATACTCACGTCAATACTGAAAATGGTGATAATAGCTACTGAACATGTGAAACCAGTTTTTCTATAAAATTGTTTTAAGAGAAATATATTACAAATAACAAGACGTTCATATAAATGACATGTATAGTGCTAAACCCATTGAGAAATAGCTAAAATATCTGTTGTATACAACCTATTATGCCGAATCTCAGCAGTGAAGAAAAGCTTTGAGTGAATAGTCCGAGTATCTCGGCGAAGGCCATAATTCATTATTTTAGACTGACGCTACAGAATCCCAAACAAAAAATAACTGTACCAAATAACAGAAACCACATCACTTTTGGAATACCAACCTAGGTGAATGAAAAAAACGAATTAAAAACAAATATTTTCAAAGATGTAGATAAGTCTTGAGGCAATAGAAATGTGACTCTATAGAAGTATGCTGCGAATACCATGGACTGAACAATAGAGCAATGGGGAAATTTCAGAGAAATCTTAAGTAAAATAAAGTCAGTTAAGAAGATTATAAAGCCAAGCATAATCTCGATCGGAAAGTGTAACTTACGAATGAACAAATGCTGAAAATCCCATGGCTCGTCTATTTCTCAAAATACAGGGTGTCCGTAAAAATTGACATCATTTTGTTGTCTAATTACATAGTCACTTTTTTTCTCAAATCTTAACAAAATGTGTAAACTCTAAATGAATTAACTGTGCGGACATATCTCCATAGTATCTACCAGTAAGATTGATCGGCGTGCCAGTGATGTGTTGTTGAAATGGCCACGACATTCACCTGACTTGACATCTTGTGATTTTTTTTCTATGGGGCTATGGGAAAGAACATGTCTATATCCCCACTCTTTCTACATGCCTAGAGTAACAAAAGCAGAGAATCACTGAGGTGCAGGAGAACGTTACGAAATATATGATACTGCGTGATTGGGAGGAGCTTCACAACCGAATTGACGTGTGTCGTGTCGGTGGTGTATATATTGAACATTTGCGAAGCTTTATAAAATCGGTCATAAAATTTACATCCCTTTGAATAATCTTTATTGTTCAAAATGAACCCTATTTAAATAATGTCAATTTGGTGTGGGTGCACCCTGTATTCCTAATCATTAGAATTGGTCAGAGCATTTAATCAATCTCTTGTCAATAATAATAATAATAATAATAATAATAATAATAATAATATAATTTTATGGACACCAGTTACGGAGATAGAACCGGTAACGGTTTTATGGGATTTACAATACACACAGAACAATCAAAGCTAATCCCCCAAACAACGTGATCAGAAACCGGGAAAACAAAATGTGCCTTCTTATTGACATTGCAGTCCCTGCAGACCATAATGGATCTTTGAAGATGTTAAAAAAAAATCTATCAAAATACAAGGACCTTGAAATTGCACTCTTAGAAATATGGCACATGAGAACATCAACAACTCCAACTTGGATCCTTAAGATAGATTGAAAAAGTTTCTAATAGATTCATTGAAGGGATTCAGGCCAGAAAGAAGTACAAAAAAATTCTCAAGTACAGCCCACACCGTACGAGGGACATTATCTACGTTAAATATGCGTGATCTTAAGTGTTTCTTTTCCTCAAAAATTGTTCAGTAGAAAATGTCATGGTGCCATTTATGACTTTAGGTCTATGGCTGCGACCCAGAAATAAGCAAGATATACACCAGAAATCAAAGGAAATAATAATAATAATAATAATAATAATAATAATAATAATAATAATAAATGGTTCCACAATGCATAATTATCATTTCTTCTGATGTTGATTTATTTGAGGCGTTAAAATTTGAATATATTATCTTGGCCGGTTCAGAGGTGTTACATTGGATATGCCATTCATTACCGATTTGCTTCCTAGGGGCTTGCCATTAACGCTTTGGGTGTGTCCTTTAATTTCATCTATGTGCATGAGCAGAAATATTTGCAAACTAACGGCGTGATGAAAAGTGTTTTTTTTTTTTAAGTTTAAGGATGACGCGACTTTGGAGACATAAACCTTGGGAACACCCTCAATCGATTCATGCCTCGGCGGACTGCATTTCTCGATCTGAACGTATTTTTAAGCGGGCCCAGTCTGCAAGTTTTTGCGTTGATTTTATCAATAATAATCACTTTACATTTGACTGCGATGCATGTGCCTGGGAATCCCTTCATAACAAAAGGTGTGTCCTGACGGACATATTGAATTTTGTATATTTGTAACCCGGTATCCCATAGCTATTTTTTTTTCTCACTCAGTAATAATAATAATAACAACAACTAGTTTTAACCCGTAAAAATTTCCCGGTTTTGCTATTTGAAAATTCTGATGAATCTTAAGAGTTTAGTTTATAATTGATTAAACTCATGGCAATTTCTATGACAATAATATATCCATAGAAAATTCTCTATCGTATTGATAATTATTTGAGCTTAACAATTTTACGAAAATATTACAATGTGAATCATAAGTATGAATGAAAGTCTTTAAGAAATAAAGCGGCCCAAATGAAAAGATTTGAAATTGACAATTTTTTCCATTCCACTGAAACAGACGTTAATAATTTTTATCTTCCCTCCTTTCTTCTATTTTCCCAATTAAACCAAGTAGCATCATTGATGTGTCTTTTGTCTTCTTACTCGATCAAAACAGGATAGTCCATTATTTATGTGATATTGACAGGGCGTTATTATCGTGCCAACAAAGGAACAAACGAAGCACAATTATTATATGATAATAACAACAACAATAATAAATACAATATTATTAATATTATTATTGTTCTGTGTTATAAAAAATATTTTTGAGATTCAAGAGTGTTCGATCGTCGGCATTTATTTCTATGAAATAATAATACTAAAATCTGGCTAATGCCTGAAACGCTCTATCATTTCGAAGCATCGACCATACTCTACTGATGATCCGCAGAAATCAATTATAACAAAGTCGTATTGCAACAGAACCAATTATTGTTTTCTTCTTCGAAAAGAAGCTAATAATTTGCATATGTTGCTGTTTTTTGTTCGCAAGGATAATCAAGCCATTTTATTTTCTTAAGAATGTTAAGATAATTCTTTTCAAAACATCTCTTCATACGATGAACACGCCGACATTCTACAGACAGCTTATATCTATTTGTTGGCAATGTTATATTTCTATTTTGTTTATTTAGAATGTAGTGTGTAATAACAGGATTCGTCAAGAAACGCAGTAAATTACTTCCTCTATTATCCGGACGTCTTGGGACAGAGGTTGAATAAATATGTTCGTATAATTAGTAATTCCGTATAAATGAATGCTTAAATTATCGAAAGAGAAGGAAGAAAAATAAACTATATGATAAAATAACATTTTCAAACGCTTTGTTCGGGGTTTTGTCCAGTTTATGTTCGATGAAGAATCGTGCCTTTTTATTCTCTGATTCCAGCTGGCCTTACATTTTTGTTTCGCTAATTCTTGAAGCTGGATTCAAGTAGATGAATTTGAAAGGGAGGATTCTAGTTGAAAATTTAACCAGCTTAAATATGATCATTGCTTTTTTGATTGAAAGTGGGAATTTTTGGCTTGCTCAAACTATGACAATTATATATTCTTTGTATGAAAAAGTTGAAATTAACAAGAATTAATCGAACTGATTTTATGAGTGTTTTTTATATCAAACTTTTAGAATATTTTTTGTAAACTATGGAAACGTTTGTCAGAGATGAAATATTACAATGTGCTTTGTTAGGATATGTGAAAAATGTTTGACTCGGTCGATTTCATTTTTTTTCTTTTCATTTAACGCTCAGTAACCGAAGTTCGGAATATCGAGGAAATAGTGAATTACGGTTTCGAATCCGAAAAGCAAGAAGAAATTTGCTGCAATATAAACAGGGAATCATTTTTAATCGTTGAAAATCAGACTTCGATATGAATGCCAACGATTCCGATTTACATAGAGTGCTTCATTATTATGATTTTCGCCATTAGGTAAAACGATCGTTCTTTCCGTTGAATTACCTCGCTTTTGTGACATTTAAAAAATCATTTCGACCCAAGTAAGGTGATAAAGAGTTGAGGTATTATTGAGAGTGAAAGAGAATGAGAAGACTTTAGTGAGGAGAAAGGACAATAAAAGAACATTGTTCAGGAAGGCATAAAATAGAGAAACCAGAAGAGATTTCCATATGCATGATTTGCGAGAAAAAAACATTAGAATAGATTTTCCGGTTACATGGAGTTCTTGCAACAGTTGAAAAAAAGATCTATCTCAGTTTTCAAACTAATAGTACTCATAAATCTACAAGGCTTTCCCTGTTTTTTAGAATATCAGAAATAATTAACAACGTTTCGGCCGTTGTAATCTCCGGCTTCCTTCGGGTGATTGGAATTTCGAACTGAACCCTTTATTTCATCCACCGGGGTAGATTGTTTTACGTCCACTTGCCAAGCCTCTTCTGGATGTCTCAGTTCCCTCTAACTCGACACTCCATGCTTGTTTGGTTGACCACAGATGAGATCTGGCATTGAACTAACACTTATTTGGGTCCGGTCACTGGATTCCATTGGGCTATGTGGATAAAGGCGTTGATTAAATCAGTGACTTGGAGAGTTCAGTTTAAGGGGAAATAACTGAGATATACGGAAGAGACATTGTACGTGGAACTAGAACAATCTACCCAGGTGGACGAAACAAAGGTTTCGGTTCGAAATTCCAATCGCGTGAATAATGCCGGAGCGTACAACGGCCAAAACGGTGTGAATATGGCACAAAGATCAGGATAAAACACCGAATATTGTAAATAATACTTAATACCTCATCTAAGAGATATAGACAGATACAGAAATAATTAACCATCTTTTGTGTCGGAAACCTACCACCCCTCTTGAAGATGAACTTGTCTGCGTCTCTGAACAAAGACTTTAAATAGTGGCATGTCAGTTGACATGGGGAAGATAGATAGACAGAGAAGTTCTTAGCTGAGCTAGTTATTGACTACTCAGGCGATTTCTGTACCATTTTATCAAACTATTAAAACCCTTTTTATTGTTACGTGTTATTTGGCGTTTGTCTCTACTAACCCCAAATCAACATCATAACACCATCAGAAGTGTATATAGGACATCTCTGAAGCGATATAATGTAAGAAATCCATACAATGGGATATAAATTGAAATATATGAACATGTATTATTTACAATGTTTACAGCTGAACTAATACATTACAATCACAGAAGCTTGGTTGTTGGGCCCTACGGCCGTCCACAGGTCGTATTTATATAATCTTCCAAGTGGAAACAGGACGAATAATAACTGAGCTAGTTATAAGCTAAAGAAGTGTCGAAAAAAAGCTGCCTCAGGTAGATGCAGCGAGTCAAATCTGGAAGGCGGTCTATGTAGAGGAAGAAAAACCCTGATTTTAAAACTCCGTTCCAATGCGGTCATATCCTAAAATAGAAAAAGTTATGGAAGTAAATACAGACAGAAAATCCGGAGTGGAGTCCCGAATGCGGTTGACTGGCTACACTGACAAATCTTGAAACTCCCGCAATCGAGCCGGTCATAAATATCCTTAACCAAGACATTGTATCACTTGATATGGCTTGCGCAGTAGAAGACTCTACACTTAGAGAAGTGTTCAGCAGGAAATTCACTGAAAGATAGACGAATTTACAGATATCTGAAGAAGACGGGAGTGAACAACGGCCGAAACGGCTGAATTACCAACATGTATATTCTGTTCGATATTGATTGGAATCAAGAGATATAAAAACTATATGAAAACGAGATAAGTTACTTTTAAGCCTCAACAAACACCTTGGTAATCTTTTAGTCTTAATGTAGTCAGTTTAGTCCCTTGTTAATATCCAGAATAGTACCATAAGAACAAGCAAAACTTGAAATAATCTCAAAAAAATCTCTGGTTGAAATTCTTGGCCATTTAGTGAATATACTCAAGGATTTCTGTATATAAAATGAAACCACTACCACAGAATTATTGAATCCTAAAGTAAGTCTATTAAATGCTTATTCTAATTGTGTAATCGGTTAAGAGAAAGCACGTCTCCCAAGATACTGATTGTTGGATCGCTTTTAAAACGGTGATTAATTAATATGCCTTGCGACAAAGGTGGGATGTGTCTAGCAACCACAATCAATACTGTACATAGATGCCAGTAATTAAGACAGACAAGTTGTGAGATAAATGTTAGTCTTTTAAGACTGATTAATATTTTTAGCTCTCAAGTTTTCCCGCCTCTTGTTATACATATGTCTCAAAATAATTCCATTGTAAAATAAAGAATTTCTATTTCTATTATTACTGTTGGAGCTGTCGGCTGTTTCTGTCCCGATAGAGATGAAGATTTAAAATGCTGACTTTTAAGACAACGCGAAAGTAACCCGAAAATATGTTGCAATATTTTTTTTCATTGGACCTTGTGCCGCACTTATCAAATGACAAGAAATATGTTATGCCCTGTTAGAAATGTTTTTTTTTCTTTATCTTCGTAATTGTTTTCTTTCCGTTTTATTTCGAGTGAGTAAATTTAAAGAAAAATATCCGTAATCATCGCCCCCAAATTTTTAGATAAGACATAATTATCTCTTTCTTTAGTGTGTGTGTTTTTATTTTTATTTCTTACTGCTTCTGACTTTATGGTTTTTATACAAGCCTCTATTCAGTTGTATTTATACAACGATCGCTATTCCAACCACACACACACACACACAAACGCATACAAATATGTGTGTGTGTGTATGTGTGTGTGAGTGTTGGTGTGAGTATATATATACTTGTTTAATAGCTTTAATGTTTTGCACGTGTTTATGTACATATATGCTTTTTTATGAACTTTAGGCTTTGAATTTTTTTTTTAAATCTTTTGGGATGAGAAAATATTTGATCGTTCTCTTTGAGTGAGTCAATATTTTCTAATGGGAAACATTGATTTTCTAATCTTCTTCGCTCATCGTAAAGTTGAATCGAAGATTTTAGTTCCTAGCTTTTATTTCATGAAGTTGTTATATACGAGATTTGAAAAGAATCATCTTTATTTATTCTGTCAATAAGATGCAGAGAAAGAAACCTTTTCCTTATCGAACAGGTTTCAACTAACATTTTTTTTTACTACTGAAGGCTAGTGAATACCTACTGTGAGATCGGCAGCAAAATAAGCCATTCAATGTAGGGTAAGGTTTTTTCTTTTTTATATATTAAAAAGAAAAAGCATAAGAAAATATCATTATATAATGATGACTACTATAATGATGAGAAGTCGGCTAGCGAAAAATACCTTCTAAATGCTAATCAAAGTATTATGAACCAGAAACGTTTCGTTGGAAACAAAGAACAGAGTAATTACATGTTATGTTATACAGTCCAAGAAGCTTGAAGCAATAGAAATATTATTCTACAGATTATTCTCAGAATACTATGGACTTAACACGTGACTAATGACGAGGTTTTAGAGAAAATGGAACCAAAAAGATACTTATACGATACATCGGGAAGTGACAGTTGAAATTTCTAGGACACATAATAAGGGTTTGGAAAACTTAATACTGACAAATCATATTGAATGTAACGCATAACCTAAATAAACAGCTTGGGTAAAATGTTTAGCAGAACAACATATAGCAAAGAAAACATTAGCAAGGTCTGCAAAATATAAGAAATTGTAGAGAATCATGGTAACCATTCTACTGAAGAGACATGTCACATTAAAATAATAATAATATTTTTTGTAACCAAGGAAAAGTTACTTAATAGAATAGTCACACGGACGTCAGTAATGAACAATAGTACTTAGGACACAAACAACACATATAAGTATAAGTAGTATTCAACTGATAGAAGTGAGTCAAGTGAATTCCACAATGAATCTCCAATTGCAGAATATCTTCCAACCACTCCATGTGAACAGATGTGGCACAAGGCCGAATTTAATATGGGGTATCGGAGCCCGTGTGCACGACCAAAAATTTCCCGTAGACTCCGTATAAAACGGAGTCGGTTAGCTGTTTCCTTAGATGAGACTGTCCTTTGGCAGCCACGTTTTGTGATCCTCTCTGACCGGAGACAAAGAGTTCGAACAGCAGAGATGGAAACTAATCTCCAACTGCAGACCAACATACAGTATTTACTATTGTATTTATATGAATAGGCACATATATATTATCGTCCATAGGTATGCTACAATAATAATAATAATAATAGAAATATTATTAGTAATAGTATTACAAGTAGGCTACTTTAGGAGCAACGGGCAGAAAATACGGATGCACAAAGACCTGGAAATGCAAATTAGAGAAATATACAAAGCAGAAGCTCAATTGGTACCCTTTATAGTTCCAGGAATATTTCTACCTCGCAAGACCCTTTGGAATCATTGGGAATGAGCAGGTGGTTGCGCTGCTTCGAACAACTCACATGCTAAGGGAACTGTTTTGTCTTCTTGCTGCTTGTAAGAGACGCGATGTGGCTATTAGCACCTGACAGAAATACGTACGAGTTGGAGACAACATTAAATATAATAACAACAATCATTCGAATCCATAGTCGGGATCATCGAGCCAACGATCCTTTTCATTAGCTGTATAGGATGTGCTACGCCAGAACTACATACAGTTTTGAATTCAAACTTATATTCTCCTAGACCGGTTGTCACCCAAGGTAATATAACCCGATCTGTCCTACTATTTACCCACTGGGGGGAGAAGAGTATTCATTCCCAAGGGTATTAGCACGTAAGTGAATGTAATGTATCCTGGAATTGGAACTCGGCTCTCAAATTCTTCAATTCTCTGCTTCATGTATGAGTCAAAGGAGATTTGGGAGTCACATCTAGCTTCTTGTGAAGATTCTGAACTGGAGTTCGTCTGAGAAAACTGGCTTACATGACCGGAAATTATTTGTAACCGGGGGTCACTTTCAAGTTTATACGCTGTTTTTTTTTTCCAAACCATGTAAAAATATTGTGCACAGTCGGATGTGCCTGATATACACTTCTCAGACGCTGTCATGATTGGCATATACTGTTTTGTATATTTGTAGTCCAGCCTCCCTTTTTGGTATGTTGCATTCTCATTCACTAATAATAATAATAATAATAATAATAACAGCAACAACAACACCACCACCACCACCACCAACAACAACAACAATAATAATAATAATAATACGGATTGGTACGGGAAAGGCCTCGGCTCCACTAAATAACAGCATATTTATTTTAATTGCTTCTAAGATATGGCGAGAATTTTTCATCAAAATCACGTCATTTGATGCGACATCTTGTCTTGTTTAAAAGAAATGTACCATTTGTAACCTGGTGACCTTAAGAAGGGATCACGTGATAGCGTGTCTCCTCAATGCATCCGCACTCTTTTTTTGTTATTCCTGTCAATTTTAATAATGCTGTTGATAGCTTTAATTCTTTCTCTAATTTATTGTCGTGTTAAACTTTCTTTTTTTGACAATGTTCCACATACCACATTATCGACTGATACAACTGGCAATTTGGCATGCGACAATTTTTCAGGTTTTGGCAAAATCCAAATATTTATCCTATTTTTGATTGTCTTACAATCTGTGATTTGCAGGGATAACGACGCCACTTAACTGGCAAATAACCTTTTATTTGTGCAACAACTCACTGCCAGCAGTTATAATATTGCCTTGATTAGGCTACTCTCAGTGACGCCATTAGGTCTCTCTCCGACAGACTCCAACTGACTGGTATGGACCCATTGACCACACTGAAACGAGATGTGACATAAGGTCGAGTTTAGTATGGGGAAACCGAGCGCTTATACACGGACCAGCAGTCAAAATTTACCCACCCTACGTATCCGCGGGATCAGACACATTGAATTGTCTGTTTTTCACTGGCAAGTATTCGTCTTTTGACAGAGCCTCGACTGAATCGTGCTTTGCCCGAAAGTTGAGTTTACTGTGAGGAACACGAGCGCGTACATTCGGGCCAATGGTCAAAGTTTACTCAGCCCCTGAAATGTAGGATCGGGGACTTTGCATTGTCTATTTCCCTCAGCCGAGTATCCGTCTATAGGTAGAGGCCCGACAGAGTCGCACTCTTTCCAAAGATAGCAGAAAAATCGTGTACCAGACAGAGGACTGACTGACTGTGACAAACACTAAGACGAGATGTCACACAAAGTCGAGCTTCCTGTGGTGAATCCTAGCTTATCCACTCGGGCCAGTGGTCAAAATTTACCCTGCTCCTGCAAACTCGGGATCGGCCATATTTATTGTCTATCCATTTCAGCCAAGTTTCCGTCCGTACACAGAGCCCCGACTGAGTCGTCCTCTACCCGAAGACAGAGAGCTTCACAATCGTGAGACAGAAAGCGGACTTCATAACTCCGACGAACTGGTATCAGGACAGATTGTGTTCTATTACATTGCATTCTATTGCATTGCATGGCAACTGATCTAGGGGAAGGACAACTCTGAGTTCGAAACCTGCGTAGGATTGTTTGAAGATCACTATCATCAATTGCTGGTGTCTGGGCAGTCGGTTCCTAGGAACTGAGTTGCTTGAATTTATACGTCGAATACGATGTGAAAGAGTCCACAATTATTATTATTATTATTATTATTATTATTATTATTATTATTGTTGTTGTTGTTGTTGCTGTTGTATGAGGGAACAGCCCACTAACAATGTAACACTGAGTTATAAACCCCAATAATACTATCGTTACACTCATTTGGATAAGTTTATGCAAGGAACATATACCGCGGTCAAATGTGTGTAATATGGTGTAAGATTTTACTAAAATTACAAATAAACTAGTAGTTCGCGCCCACTAAGAAATACCTATATATTTTATAACCGGTTCTCAAAAACGGTCTCCGATTAAAGGTGTTTTCATGTATCTCGAGCTAACTGGAGATTTGGCTGCAGTTTGCTTTAAAAAAAAATCCTTCTAGCCACCCGAATCTGATGTTCTCATAATTACTTTCGTTCATTAACACGAATGCACAGAGCTCCTGCCCATAGAAGATATCCTCAGCAGGTTAATGCCGAGCAAGTGAGAATACCATCTCTGCTAGTAAATGTGATATTTACTGTAACCAATCTTAATCTACCAAGACTAAAATATACATGTAAACGCCGCCAATTAGTTCAGATCAGAAGCCATGACAACCATGCTTAGTGTAAAATCAGAGCATTTATTCTTAGTAGCACGACGTCACATGACATTGCGCGTGCTAGCCTTCTTCTGACAGTTCACGCTAGATAATGCGATCTCTCCCAGAAACTGTAACAAGGGACCGCTCAATATAGCTGCAGTATAAACCACAGTTGAGCTCTGTGAATGTTGAACAAACACAAACGTCCCTGAACAGGCCTCTGCAATAGGGATTAGCTAGCCACCCTAGTAAACTCGCATCCACGAATTCGAGAGGCTGTGACATTAATAATAATAATAATAATAATAATAATAATTATTATTATTATTATTATTATTATTTACTTTGAGTGGAAATTTAAAAAATCTGGCATATGAAGTCATTAATAATTGTAGTTGTGATCGGCTCCCTCGGTTTGATTAAAAAAAAACCCTGATAGATTTATTTAAGGTGCCCATGTAACATATGCGCTAAAGAAATACAAAAAAAAAAAATAGCTCTCACTCGTACTTCTCATACATTAAGAAAGGGTTTTATCAGTGTAAATTTGCGTGCTGTTAGGTTAAAAAATGTTCCCTGGAAATATCATGATGCCATGTCTGACCTGAATAAAATGACTCTACAAGAGAACTCAAGGGAAATAATAATAATAATAATAATAATAATAATAATAATAATAATAACGGGGTGATCGATTGGAGATCACTTCCACTTGATTCCGAATAAACAGACACATTTCCATCAAAAAAGAGACCGACTCTGCAGGATCATCCTCGGAGGTCATTTCCTCATCTGAGGAAGGAAGAATATACTTATTTACTGGGACAAGGGGATATTTTGAATGGGAAAGCATTCTCATAGATGAGAAAGGGTTGGGATATTTGATATTTTACTGGAAGACATTTTGCAACCATTTAAATTTCTTAGACAAAAATAACAATTTTCTACGCTCCATTGTGGTTCCCGCCAAATCATTAAGACAACAAAGTTGAAGGCGGTTTACGGCTACATCCCCTTGAAACACTGATTCATGTATGATCAACACCGATTCTGACCTATACCTAAATGGGTGACCGCTCGAGAGTACTAGGTACTGTAATCTTTGGTGTGAGAATTTTGTAATAGATAATTGTTCAGAAAGCCGAGTTCCATTTCTCAGTTAGGTCCGTTATATTCACTTCTGCGCAAAGGTAGGAATCCACTTCTTCCCAACTAGCTATGGGTTAATCAGTATGACTTGTGACACTAAAACCAGTATTATCTCCGAAAAGTAATTCTTACAACCTAGAAATAGTTTTTGGCATTAAATAACCTAGAAAGTGTTGATAAGCCGTCAAAAACAACTACAACAAATAATCAAAGTTGCAGGCTACGTATTTGGTAATATAAGTTGGTCCATTATAAAACGGTTTAAAATAAATGTGTGGTGCCTCAACTTTGTCCTGATCTTTAATAATCATATACATAAATAAAAAAATATCATAATATAAACATCCTCGGCTATTATAGGACAGATAAAAACAGGAGATTCTTAATTTCTAAAAGAAAGCATTTTGCCATGTCATCAACATTTCAATGTATTAATTTTGAACTCAACATCCATAAATTGGTGTTAAACATCAATTTATGCTGTTTACTACTGAAAAATTTAAATCGTTTCAGTTTACGCCTATATGTAGGGGCATTTTGACATAGTGTAATATTCAGCAAGCATGTTTCGATATATCAATTCTGTTTGAATAGTGAGTTCAATCCTTACTGGGTGTTCTATACATTCGGTATCTTGTCACATATAATTACGCTAAAAAAATAACAAAAAAAAAAACACCATATATAGACATTTCGACGTGCTGTACTCTTTAGCAAGCTTGCGTCACTAGGTCATTTATGATTAAGTAGTGAGTTCGATCCCAACAGGGTTTCTCAATACTTTCAGCACTGTACTCCGTCTGTAAAATACGTAGGCGTAAAAGAACTTCGATGGTGTAATGGTTAACAAACTTGTCTCGCCAGATCAATTATGACTAAATAATGAGTTCCATACTTACTATGCATTCGATATTTTACTATGTCTAAGCTATGCTTAGAATACCACCATGTAGCGGCACTTTGACCTGCTGCAATGATTAGCAATATATTTGACTGAATAGTGAGTTGATTCCTCACTGAGTGCTCTATACGTTCGGCATTGTGTCACATATAAGCTACTCTTAGAAAAATATCTTTTACCGGCACATCGATGTTGTGTAATGGTTAGTAAGCTTATCTTGCTAGATAAATTACGACTGAACAGTAACTCCAATCCACATTGGGTGCTTCATAAATTCAGCCTTGTGGCGCATCTAAGCTACGATTTGTAAATCACTATACGTACACATGAATATCTCAAATATTAGATATATTCTTCTTCTTCTTCTTCTTCTTCTTCTTATTATTATTATTATTATTATTATTATTATTATTATTATTATTATTATTTTATTTTGATTTCTGGCGTTTACACATTTCTTTCCGGGTCCCGCTTAGGGACCCTAAGATTAGAAATGGCGTCATGACACTTTCCACTGACAAAAAAAAAAAAAAAAAAATGATTACATAGATAAAGCCCTTCGTAAGGTGTGGGCTGTACTTGTCAGAATAATTTTCTGTATCTCCTTGAGGCATGGACTTCCAGGAATCCGTTCAATTAGTCTACTGGAATCTTTTCCAACCAGTCCTAGGGCTCAAACTACAACAGGGATTGTTGATGTTCCCATATGCCACATTTTCGCGATTTCTATTTCAAGGTCCTTGTACTTTGACAACTTTTTGAATTTCCTTTGATTTCTTTCATATACACATTTCCATCCGAGTCCCAACCAAAGACCCAAGGTTAGAAATGGCTTCATGACATTTTCCACTGATCATTTTTATAAAAAGAAAAAAGATAAACTAAGATCATTCACATTTTACATAGATGCTATTAATTCAACCTCAGATATATATGTGCTTTGAATGAGAATGTTTTTTGAAATCGCAGGAATATTTCTTAGTATTCCCAAACATCGCAGTCACATGATATGGAGGGGTGTAATATTGTTTTCGAATGTTTAATTCGATTATTCTAGATTCTTGTGCATATTCTTCTCAGTTTTTTTAATTTTTTTTTTATCTGTGCCAGAGTACAATATACGTCATTTCTTATAATCTCGACGCGAAATTTCAATCTACATACTTTCATTTCTTCCCGAGCAACATCCTGTTATTTTTCCAATATTTTGTTTTCACCATGTGATTCGCTGGCACGACTAGATCTCTCATATTTCCTTGTTTAAAAATATCGAATCCGATCTTCTTGCTCGGGTTGGTGATATATTTATCAGCAGGTTCACACGAAATGTATTTTGTCTGTTACTTAAACTTAAACGAAAACAAATGGGATTCAAATTCACTGTCAATCCATAATCACTGTCCCAGACCAACCACTGCGCTGGTTTTGATCGTCCATTTCCTTTAACTAACAGTGTATCATATCTAGCTCTTAGTGTCTCCAGAATGTTACCAAACGTGCACATTACATATCTGCACTTTATATCTTCATTTACCCAGCGACCTACTGAAAGATGTTGCTTTCATTTTCCTTCATGTTCAGTCTGAGCTACACTGAAACCATTACATTCGCTATAGATTTAGCGTGGTCACAGCAATCAAATCGGGCATTTTTTCTTTAAGAGGGTATCTATTTTTGCATTTTTATATTATTGATTATATTCAGCGGGGATGTTTAAAAGTTCACAGTCTGACAAAAGAAAAACCTTTAAAGATTGAGAAAGATTTTGAAACATGGTTGTGACTGAAAACGTTCAGCATCTCTTATATATATATATATATATATATATATATATATATATATATATATATATATATATATATATAAGTTCAAACAGTTGTGATTAAAAAGATCTGAGAAGTTGTCTGTTGATTTTGTTATTGAATCTTTCGAGTAAGATGTTCAGTATTTCACTTGAAGTTGTTCATAAATTGTCCGAAGTTCATATTTTGTTATTTTTGTTCAAGTACTTTCGATTTTTGCACGCTGACTGGAAAAGAACCTGAATAAAAATAAACAAATATGAAACTTTATACACAAAATACAAAAAAAAAAAACAACAAAAAAACGGATCATGTCTGTTTTTCATAATCAAATTTGTCTGGATGAACACTTTCTGCTAAATATATCATATACATACATACATACATATATATATATATATATATATATATATATATATATATATATATATATATATATATATATATATATATATATATATTTGATTATAAAAAACAGACATGATCCGTTTTTTTGGGTTTTTTTAATTGTATTTTTTGGATAAAGTGTCATATTTGCTTATTTTTATTCAGGTTCTTTTCCATATGTACATATATATAATATTCGTTAATGAAATGATGGTCAAGTTAAAATAACAGAACTAAAATTCATTTGTTCTTCATGCAAATGCCAATCGTCAGACATAAGTTGAAAACTTTTAAATTCGTCTATGTTCATTTACACGTCTATAAAATTCGTTTTCGGGAAACAATTGTAGCAATTAATGTATCGTCTTAACTATTGACAGTTTAGAATAAATTTTCAGTACACTGACGACAGTGATCAATGCGATAAGTTGACAAGGATAAATATCCACAACCAATCCCCGGCTGACCTTAAGGTACGCAGACCCACCAACAGATAACTACCGAGGAACTGCTTCCTGTGCAACATAATAAAAGCTGCGATTCAAATTACAAACCTTTCTATTGTATTAGATCTGACAAGTTCACTTCACACAGTAGTAAATCTTACCCACTGAATGACCAATTTGCTGTTGAATTTTTTGATATGATGCCGAGACACAACTGAAAAAAAAAATCATAAAATTTGCAAATTCAAAAATAAAATCTCTGAGCTTTTTTTTGGCGGGGGGTATTCATAACAATTAGAGTTCTTCAAAGTAAATCAAATTGTTCTTTCTGTCTATAAATGCAACATTCAGCGCATCAAAGTAAATTACTCTAATCCCACTTATATAATTCTGAACCTGGCATGAACAATTGTTAAGTGACATAACTTGTTATTCTTCCGCCATACTTTAATATATTTTTGTTCGTCAGTATATATTGACGCCGATCGCTCTGTTTAGCAACATATATACAAATCTGTGCATTCATATACACATACACACAGGCTTATAACGGCATATAACTGCATAACCACAGAAAAATCTATATTTATATATATTTGTATATTATGCTCCGTTTTATTTGATTATTAAAATACGCTTGCGGTAAATCATTTTTGATCGATTTATAATTGAAAACACTAACAGTAATATTTTCCAAAACTTTTCAAGTAAACGTGGCATTTAAACTTTATTTTCTCAGTTAAAAGTATGAAACAAAAACAAATGCGTGTGTAAATACATTCAGGCATTATCCATGTTTACCTTTGATTTTACGCGCGCATATATTTGTTTTAATTGAATATTTGTACAATTTGCTTTTATGAATCGTGCTTTTAGTAGACAACAGAGAATAAAAGCAAGAGCGAAGTTCTATGTAAGTAACAAAAATATAATCATTGCATGTAACAATACGAGATCTGGGTTTGTTTTAAGTAATTTGTTTTTATTAGAATATATTCAGTTTCGTCTACTTATAATATATTCTTTAAATTGACTATACATTTTAGAAATTTTCTTATGTTTTATTTTCTGTAAATTAGCTATCAAGCAGTAGGCCTAATTAAGTCCTAATTAATTAATCTTCAGTCACGTCTGCTGTTTAATATTTTTAGCGGAAAATATTCTGAATCTAATAAGCATTTAGAGGGCAAAAATAGAGAAAGGAGGAAAATAAAAGGCGTTAGGAAATGTCGTAGAAGCAATCGAGCGCGTCTATGACGCATCAAAATTTCAAACAAAATAATCTCAACAGCCATAAAGCTAAAAACAATTGCAACCACAAAAATAATTAAATAAATCTCATTAGCCATTACGAGATTTCTGGTAAAACAAAAAGAAAAATGACAATGACTAAAATTGTCTAACGGTTTATTTTCTTTCAGAAGAGTTTGCTTTATGGGGATTTGTTGGGTTTTTTTTTTTTGTTGTTTTTTGTTTTGTTTTAACGATTTTATTTTCGAGCTTAGAAAGCAGATGCCCAGACAGAAACTCATTTGAGATGAAAGACAACGTTTCTAGTGCACAGACATTATTACAATATTTGATGTTCATTGGTAATGGCGGTTGGTAGCGAATGAATGAGTCAAGTATTCCAAAAAAAAAAATTGTAGGAGTTAAGTTATACTAAAGGAGGTGAAAACGGGTGATTTTTTTTTTTGAGAAGGACTGTTTTGAAATTGGTTGGTTTGAATCGTACACATGAAATGAATTTAAATAGATTTTTTTTGTTGTTGTTTGCTTCTTAGAATATCACTATATCCGTCTCCTGATATGTTTAAGTCTAAGTAAACATTAGATATTTGCCCGGAATGTATCCTGCTATTTATGATTAATGAAGAAAATGCCCTACCAACGACAGAGGCTCCTTATTTATTAATCTTCCGAGCTAGCTCCGGCATTCAGAGATCTATCACGGCAACCATCATAGTAACTGCATCAAAGTCGGAAGGACGTTAGGGTGCCATTCTGTGTCATAACGTAGATGGTCAATGTAGAGGGGTTTTGGGCGTCTAACTCGTCTTGCTTTATGGTTATGCGTCCAGAGGAGTTGATCACTCACAATGGTTCACCTCAAATTATTCAGCATACGTCTTTACATATGAATTCCTACGTCAGCTACACTTTTAAGACAGACTGCAAAAAAACAATTTTCTAAATCGATCTCACTTCTCTTATTGTGCTCTCCTTGAGCTCGACTGCAATCTGTGTACTCCTCCATTTTACCGACATATTCCTTTGCCTTCCATACGATGATAGAAGAGCAGGTAATTTTCTCAGAAACATGCCAATGAAGCCTGTAGATTTAAGCAAGGATAGACCGACATTTCTATTTCTTTGAACGACATGGACAGTTTTGTTTTATTCTTTCTCACTTCTCGCTTCTTCCGGTCTCTTACCTTCCAGTCATTTTTTATTTTTTTCATGCAATGTCATTTGGTATCTTCTGTCTTCTTAATTCTTGCTTTCCTTGATTAATAATGTTTTTCTTTTTTTCATATTCTTTCACACCCAGTACCCAGTCAGTCATAATCTTATAAGGATAAATTCGGTATCTATTAACCGAGGCAGCGAGTGCTATTTGTAGTTTATATCTATCTATCTATCTATCTATCTATCTATATATATATATATATATATATATATATATATATATATATATATATATATATATATATCAAATAAGTGAAAGAACAGATGGAGTAAACATCTACAGTTCGTAGCATTTACATTTTTAAAAGTAATCAATAAAAGTATAGCAAAATATTATTATATCGCCTGAGGAAGTGCAATCATAGTATTGAAACATGGAAACTTTTGTGTAGCGATGTAAAATGTCTTTATTATAATCTCTTATAATATATATATATATATATATATATATATGTGTGTGTGTGTGTGTGTGTGTGTGTGTGTGTGTGTGTGTGTGTGTGTGTGTGTGTGAAAACAATATTTTAGGAAAATAGATTTCTCGGGTCCAGTACGTAGTGTATTATTGCTTCTTCCAGTAGTGATGGGCGTTTTCCATTATACCATTTTGTTTGAAACAGTAATATCTACATCTTCATTATGTCATTACATTTTCACTCGAATTACAAGAGATTATTCATTTTGGATGATATTTTTTTACTGTTGAAAGTCTTCAAAATGATGTAGTTTGCCTTATTCGCTAAAGTTCTTTGAGGTTCTGTAACGGCATTAAGAATATGCGTAAAAGAAAAATATAAAGGTGAGAGAGAGAGAGAGAGCTTGAAAAAGAGAGAAGGAAGACTAAAACAATGGCATTAAGAAGATAGCCTATAACAAGGGACATTGCATTGAAATCTTTGAAGATCAAAATTGACTGGAAAACGAGTGATCAGTAGTCAATTCAACAAGCGAGAATTACGAGAGAAAAAAATTAATTTCTAGGTTAAGTCTAAATATCTCCAATGCAAAATTATGAGACCTGGTAATGCGCTTAAATTCGTAAAGTTTTGGTGCCACAGAGGGAATCTTATTCTGAAAATATTTTTATAGAAAAGGCACGGTGAATTTACTTTATAGAGTTGGGAAAGTAGCCAAAGTCGAATTGCTAGGTAAGGATCTCAAATAAAGAATAGTCATATTATAGTTGTTTATGCATTGATAAACTGATTTGTTTGTTTAACGGCATATCAACTCCTTATCTATTGCATTGCTATAACATGTATACTTGGTAATCCTACTATAAATATCTATTGTTGGTAATATTTTATATAGAAAAGTATTGCTGGCATTTTTGCTATAAATATGTATTTTTATACTTCCATAGTGTTTTGTTAGAGGTTTTCTATTTGACTATAATTTGGGCTCAGGTTTCAGGGTGGACCTGGGAAAAACACTAATTAAGAGATGGTTCAACTCTCCTGAAAACCTTTAATCTCGAGATCAGAGGCCTTGCTGCTGGAGACTGTATAGTGAAAATTAATATTTATATGACGTATGTTCTACAGAACAACGCAATAATTCTTAGGAATAATTCAGTATCATTTCTTTGGATAAATAAAACCCAAATTAAACCCTTGATATATATATATATATATATATATATATATATATATATATATATATATATATATAAGGGTTTAATACACAACCTGAAAATATATATATATATATATATATATATATATATATATATATACTTGTACGTGTGATTATATATTTCTCATTCCCTGTATTAATTTGTATTTCAGATTGTGTTTCATATTTCATCACAATGTTAATTTTTCCGCATATTGAACCGAAACATGAGTGCCGGTTTATATTTCGACATACTCGCCATCTTAGATATTTCACTTGCTTCAATAAATTACAAGATTTATTTGGGCTCCATGTTGATTGTCGTCGATTCACTATTGATTTATGGAGAGTAACCTGCTCGTTGTTGGATAGTGAAGATAAGGTATTGTCTGAATTTCGTCTACTTCTTTGTGTCTTATCGCTTCAAAAAGTGGACAATTGTGGTTCATTAGAGTTAAGAAGGATATTATCTTCTGTCCTCTGAACCACATACCTTCAGTATCTCTTGTCAGTATCAAATAGTCTAGGCCCCCCTTTCCTCATTATGGGCCCTAGAAATGTCAACTGTCTCTTTCTGATGTTAAACATAAGTGTCATTCTTGTTTCCATTTTCTTTAAAACTTCATTATTGCTCACATGTTCAGTCCATTTCATTCTAAGCATCGTTCTGTAGAATCACATTTTTGTTGCCTCAAATCGTTTCTTCATCTGTGAGGAGATTTACTGCCATAGAGAATGATCGTTATTATATAACGGTTAAGCACACTCTTTGTATCTAACTAATTTTTTCCTGTTTATTAATACGTTGTTTAGCTTTTGATAGGCAAATTACGATTTCAAATTTCGGTGCCGCATTTTTCATCCTTCACACATGTAATTCCTTTGCTGGACTGGTAAGCAAGACGCGGGATGATATCCGTTCTTTTTTGACTCTAAGAACTATGATTCTTCCATGAGCAGTACGTTACAAATCCGCAAGTTATTTTGTAGTTCTCAAGATTAATATTGGACAGCAAGTTATCATCAATGTATTTTTGAAATTGCTAGCTGTAAAAATTTTATATTCTAAGAGTTTCTTCTCTCGCACTATAAAGCGTTTTCTGGCAGAATTTCCTATAAAATCTGCAAGTAATATTACATTTCTAAAAGATATAATCTATAGAGTAGCCACAGTTGAAAGACGATCACTGATTCTGCTTATGTCCATTTTGTCACATGCATTTAATGTATAGGTGATAATTCGAAGAGTAATGCCTGTACCGAACCACGACATCAAAGAGGGATGTCTACAGTGTGGTAGAGAATAAAGATAAGCAAGAAATCCGAAATATTTAAGGCCTGACTGTAGAGAGCAATCTGTCAAAAGACCCTCAAACATGTATGTGCGCACAATAAAGATGTGTGTTTATATGCATTAGAAAAAAATTACTCATTGATAATTATCTACGCTTATTGAATATAGGGAAAGATCAAGCTGTGGATTTGAACACGGTGAGTAATAGATACATTTCAGTACTGGCAAAAGAGTTTTATGGGATAACCCAAATTCAGGTTACTCTTTCAAACCTGTTATCTAATAAATCCAATGGTGGATAAATGGTGATAAAATTAGCTGAAGATGGAACCTGTCTAAAGGTGTTATTGTGATTCATCTATCAGTTGTGGTATAGGAAACACATGAGTTGGGTTCATAACTACGTTTGTTAATGAAATATTTTGATAAATTGTGTTGGGTTCTCCATTTTTTACACAAATGGACTCACCCAGCATATATATATACTACTGCTACGTGAAGACCCGACAGCTACAGAAGAGAGTAAAAAGTTATAGGTAACCGGAAGAGTGAGGGTGAGATAACAGCATTGTAGGTAACCGACAGAAGGTGAAGGTAACAGACAGACAGAACGAATGTAGCGAGCAAGAGTCACAGTGAGCGAGCACGTAGACTCAGTAAGAAGTCATACAGCGATACGTCAATACCAAAGACTGTATAAATATTTTGCTACTAACCCGTATTCCTGGAACTACTAACTTGCATTACCATTTTGTAATATTACGTTAATACATTATTTTCCTATATTCATTCCTGGCGTTTGTTATTTATTGGTACTGGATTTCATCCCGGAATCCACAACAAATTGTTAAGCTTAAATTCTTAACGATGCAAGACTGGTATTTTATAGACGCTGAAATCTCAAGGAAATTATACAATAATTGAATTAAGAATTATCGCTCATCAGATAACACAATGAAGAAAAACTGTGATATTTTACAAGTGCCGCTTTTTATTTAATTTTATATTTATATTTAATGAATATCAGATATTAATTTGTTATATAACATTTACATCTGAACATACATTTTCCAGGAACAAGTTTTTTCTGAAACATGTACACTATCTGTCTATCTATCTGGATTTAATAGGCCGGTTACTGCAATTTGAAGAATAAGAAGACGGCAAAGTGTTAAAATATTGCCAATAAGACTGGTGATATTTATTATATATTAGCAGGATATGGGTACATCGAAGCGGTATAATGGTTAGCAAGCTTGTCTCGCTAGAACAATTAAGACAGAGTAGTAAGTACGATCCTCACTGTGTTCTCCCTACTTTAGGCCTTGTGCCACATCTAAGCGTTTGGAAAATCACTATATTCGCAGGATCTTTGACTAAACTGAATCACGAAAACAAAGATTTTAAATTCGGAATTTTAGACACTCCTGGGTTCTTTGTCAACCAGACGTGGAATTACCTATATATATATATATATATATATATATATATATATATATATATATATATATATATATATTTGTTTTCTTCGTGACATTTCTTAGAGACATTAACCACTTTCGTTTTTGGGTAGATTGGTTTCTATATTTATCTGCATTTCCTCTCATTTTTTTTCTTCGTTTCTTTTTCGTTTTTCTTAAACTTTTTTTTTCTGTTTTGTTCTTTTGTCAGGCTCAATATCAGCAGATTTCTTCTTCGAAGCTTTTAAATAGCTTGGCTTCTTTTCACTTATTGACACGCGTACCCGCACATGTGCGCGTGTTTGAGTTTGTGTAACAAGATACACTTAGTGCTCGATAACGATTTTAGAAGTCATCCACAGTAGCCATTTTGGGTTTAGCTGGAAGTGCAGTGCGCCTTCTGTTGTGATGGCCAACCATGTTCAGGGATTTCTACTCGACCTTTAACCGACGTGTCGTCAAATATTCTAAAGCCAAATACATAGTTGTCTCGTACTTCTTTAGTCTTACACAGATAGAGTTTGCGTGTGTGCATTGGAGAGAGAGAGGGGGGAGTTTGAGAGACAATGAGAGTTGGAGAATATCACCTGAAGAAAGGAGAAAGTGTGTTGATAAATATCAGCTGAATTGAAAGGAAGTAACACAAGGAAATGTAAATAGGGTTTCACAAACTATTAGTGTCATCAAGACATGTCACTCAAGCTAAAATTGCATTGGCAAGTGACAAAGAGGCAAGCGGAAACTGGCAAATCTTAAAATTTTACTTCAAGGTAAATCTTAAAATAATGGAGTATTTTTAAATATCTCAGTAAGCATGAAGAACGTATTACGAGGACAGAATATATTTCTTTCTGTAGAAATTTCAATATAAGCTATCCCTTGAATTAGGTCACTCGGTATTTACTAGTCGGAAAAGACAATGTGGCTTGTACCTTGACATTGCTACCTAACTTGGAGAATGAGTGAATCGAACTAATGATTGGTCTCTGTCTTTAGAGTTATGTTATTTAAAAAAGTAAATGATCTTAGTACCCGTTACTGAAACCTTCATATTTCTCACCCGCAATAGTGTTTATATATTTTAAGAGAAACATGCAGACTTCCTTTCCAACGAATGCAGGCATCAAATTGTTATCGTCTAATGCACTTCATTTCACTAGTGTTTATGTATATACGTATTCATCGATTCCTGAATTCGTTAAAGAAGAATATATAAAACAAAAATCAAGATATTATGATCAAATATTACTTATTTTTTTTTATCTTCCTGCAAGACACAAAATTAGGGAGAGTTTTATTATTAAGACAAAAAAGAAGAAAATACTCAATAAATAGTAAATATTTCCCTTAAATATTTTATAAACGCCTGAGACAGATACATACGAGTTAGTGAAGTGGGTTCTGTAAATAAAATACCAGAGACAGGTAAAAGGATATATAGAGAAACAAACAAGTTGAAATCTGGCATTATACCCGTTATAATATATTTCTCAACTCACGTTGATGGCAGCTCTTCCTGAGCGATGTCCAAGGTTAAGCGACAACGCGAATGATTAGTATTTAGAAGTGGGTCGCTTAGGAAAACCCACTATTGTAAAAAATGACAGAGATCGTATCATCATAATGAGATCGGACTATTAACGACTCTGCTAGTGATTTACCATCAATCTCTTATAATCATGACTGACTGAATAAAGGCTGTCTGATGCTGAATGTCCGTCATTGCCAAAGTATATTTGACGATAAAAATGGGAAAAAAAAGCATGGGACTTAGGAATATTATTGGAGGAAACTATATTGGTTTTTTGGCTGTCCCTCTAAAATAACATGGATAAGAAAAAAATTATGTGTGCACAAACACACATGCACACACACATACACACACAAACACACACACACACACTTCTCTATCTATAAAAGACAGGATGTGTGTGTGTGTAACGAATGGACGGCCGCAATTTTCGACGGATTTGCACCAAAATTTACATGCACATGCTCCAAGTTAGCGGGAAGGCCAAGACCGACTTTGCATTTCCCAACTCCCATCGATAGTGGAAATAATCGATTTTTTCATGCTTCTACGGCAGTTTTCATGTAGTTTACAGCCTTTTTCTACTGGACAGAGAGCCTATAGCTGGCTGCTATGAATAGGCAGGGATATTCTATTGGACAGCGTGAGAGCCAACAACTGACTGACACGAATGTTAACTCGCATGCTAGCATGCAAAAAAATCGATAGCTGCATTCGTCATAAGTGGGAAAAATTTAAATCTGCATGGCATTTTACTCCAATTGGCTCATTCGCTTGCTTAAACTCAACGTTGATTCTGATTCCGCAGAACTGGGTTGGGTATGAAAATGTATTTGTTGTTAACATTCTTTTTTCATTCGGTTTTTCTAGTTACGAGTCCTTGTTTAAAGCTGATCGTTTTGTGTTCATTTTGTTTAGTTCTTTTTTCGTCACAGATTTAATGTTTAGTATAGAGCTTAGAAAAAATTCGCAGTGTGAGGCAAGAAATAAGGCATGTAGCAACATCAGCACGCCAAAGAGCACTCCTTTAAAGGCAAGGAAGGGCAAAAATATTTTAAGTGAAGTGATAGCGATTGCTGTATGAGTTTTACGACATTTGAATCAAGCACAGGCAAGGCCGGGACATGCTGCTATATATATATATATATATATATATATATATATATATATATATATATATATATATATATATATATATAGCTGGACGTCTACTAGTGCAGCTAGCCAATCCCTATTCCAGATTGTTCAATCATCGACAGAGCCAACCTGAAATTTATACTGCAACTATGCCGAGCAGACGTTAGTTACAGTTTCTAGAAAAGAGCGTTTTATCTCGCATGATCAACAATCTGAACAACGCCAGTACACTCAATTCGTCTGTCAGGATGACTTATGACTTTATGCTAGCTTCTACCCAATTTCACTTAAAAGTTTTGGGTCAAGTGGTGGTATTGTTGTCAGGCACTTTCCAAATTTGCCGGACGCCGAGATCGTCCCCTTCTAGACCTATAACGTCAAGAAGTTTCTTTCCTGACAAATCAAGCGTGGTGATATTCGAACCCGGGTCTCATGGCCAGAAAACGAACGTCCTAACCCCTCCATCACCATAGAGACACGTTGCTCCTTCTCGGGTTAACTTTCTCGGCCGTCATGAAGTGGAAAGACTATATTGAAAGAAAGTTGGTTTATAGTGTTTTGAGAGACAGTATTTCACTACAGAATCTATCTTATATATCTATAAGTCTACCACTCGTCCTTGCTTAGAATATTGCCACTACACTTGGTACGGGGCTACTTCTAATACCTAGACTTCCTTGATAAAATTCAAAGAATCAATAATATCATTGTCACTCTTCTGCCACCTCGGTTTCAGTATCTCTCCACCTGGCTTCCTGTGACTCGTCTATAAAACTTTTATGGTAATTGTTCGGATGATCTCTTCGTTATGGTAACTAATTTCTTTTTTTTATATTTTTAAGCGCTGGACTAGATAATAATTTGCAGTTGTGTTGGCTAGATGTAACCAAAAATACTATACTAACATTTTAGTTTCTTGTTTGTGATACTCCTTTGCGGTTCCATGTTTTCTAACCAACTTTAATCTGCAAAAAACTTAAATGCAACACCAATCGTTATCTACTGTCTTTCTGATTAATTTTCTTTTGTTTTCGCTAATTAACAATGTTTCTGTTTCTAAGACTTCCACACCCAGTGAGCCCATATGTCTTAGTGGCTTTACTACATTACATGGACTGAAATCGATTAATATATATATATATATATATATATATATATATATGCGTGCGTGTGTGTGTGTGTGTGGTGATATTCAAATTAGTTTGTATATATATGTGGGAAGTTTTCTACACTCGTGAGTGGAGTTATCTTTCCTTGAATACACTTAAGAGAACTTTACACGACACAGCATAGCGTGTCCAGGAGGATATCTAACCACGTTAGAGGATGCTGAAATTTTTGAGACTTAGATGAGATGTTTCTCGGTATTGGCGAGAGTTAAGGAAATGAGTGACAGCAAGGTGTAATAAATGAAATAACGGATTTATTTCCCCATCAAGAGGTTGTGAGACCGTAAATCATCTCTGAAATAGTATATCCAAAATGCTAGAAGGTTTGACATTTGAAGAAATTTCTAACATTGTCCAAGTAAATGTACGTCCAAAAAGAAACTGGACATAGCTGAGAGGACCAAGTTTCTAGAAATCAGGCAAAACCCGAATAAAACCATTAGTATGTTCACAGGCTAAAAGAAGCATTGAGGTACTGTGAATTCGAAAAGTTGGCTAAAGGACCGATGTATTTTTAAGAGAAAATAATATAGTTAAGGCTAATTGAAGGACTGTATGAGATCTCGAGTCAGTACAAAATTTTGAATAGCTTCAAGTCAAGAGCTTCAATATTGAAATGAATTTTGAATTTTTACAGCAGCTAGAGTTAATTCAGAGATTTAATATGGTTAAGACTAACATGGAGTCATATAGAACCTGAGATGAACAAGTATAAATGCTCGGTTCTTGTGAAGATGTATTTTAAGTTAATGAAGAATAACTATTTTCAGGCAGTATGTAAATATAAAAAAACGCAACAGAAGTGAAGAAGTTAGCCCCTTCGACGAGAAAAACTGAACTTTCTGAATTAACGGCGATGAAATAAGAGTAGAAAAAGGTAAAAATAAATGGAATAAGTGTACTACTGCAGGTGGATATGGGTAATGATGGAAATTTAATAAGAAAGAATCTTTTGAGAAAATTGGAAGACCGGACTTAAGGAGATCCAATCTGCAATTGAAACAATTAAATGAATCAGTTATTAAAACACTTGGATGATTTGAGGGTTTGTTCGAAACGAAGACTCGATTTGAGTTATTACTAATCATAGTTGTAGAGAGCATAAACGGTCATGGTTTTCTGGGAGTTGGCGTATTAAGAATAAACGCCTCAAATTTTAATAATTGCATGAAATAAGGAGAGCCTGAGATTGGACTTTTAAAGTATTATGAGGCGAGTATTCGGCACCGAGAGAATGGCCAACCGATATATTTTCAGTCTCGTAAAGCTGCGGTTCACCTTCTGTCCGTGTTTATGGCAAACGTAATAAACTTGAACAAGGAATATTGCAGAAGGTCAGCCAGGGAATTAGCAACTGGGCGTCTCCGATTGTGGCCATACGCAAAAACAACGGTGATGTAAGAATGTCTGGTGACTACAAAGTTGTGTAAATCATTATATAAGTTCGGAATGCTGTCCATTGCCAAATATTGAAACTGCCTGTCATAAGTTTGCTGGCATTAAATTTTTTGCCCAGATTGATCTGGCATCTGCGTATAATCAGATTAATATTGAAGACCATTTTCAGATGTCACAAAGATAAACACTCATTTAGATCTTTTTAGGTGGACTCGTCTGCCTTTCTGAATTAAATCACAAAGCGACATTTTCCAAAAGGCTATTGAGACAGATTTGGAAGGGGTAAAATAAAACTTAATTTTCTATCAACATGACAGAAGTAATGGCACACGTACTGTGGGGGAGCTAAAGAATGAAACGGAACAGATTCTGAGCAGACTGAGTAATGCAGTCATGACAATCGAGATAATGTAAATTTATTGTGAGAAGATTTCATAATCATATCAAATATCTAATGATGAGATCGCGCTCAATGACAGCAAAATATTCGAAAGAAGCACGCCAAAAAAATAAGAAAAAATATCTTTCTTGGGTTTGACTTTTATAAGTATATACCTCGATATAGCGACATCATTGTACCTTTTGCGAAGATAAATAATGAAATTAAGTGTACTGAAATCCAGGAGATGGCCTTCTAAATGCTAGAGGAATCACTTAGAAACAAGAAATTATTTAAGGTATTTGACCCGACAAAAGAGCTCACTCTTACTATTGATGCTAGCTAACATTGACAAAGAAGTGCTAGTAATTTTCTGGTATACTGAGACGTCGCGGAATTTGTTATTGGGTAATAAATTTCTACTAACGTCGGACCACAAATCCTTAAAGTTCATTTTCAACCCGTGGAAAGAGTTGCCTAAAATCAGGTCCTCCCGAAATTTGAGGTGGGCGATTAAGCTTATGGCATTCGATTTCGACATTATGCATAGTAAAGGATATGCCATAGACGCATTTTCAATATTGAAATTTAATACCCAGAATATTGAAACAAAGGACGATTGTGAAGACAGAATTTTGCACAGATGCATTATCCTTCCGGCGGGTCTAGTTTGAAACCGAGCAAGATCCTATATTAAGAAAAAATACTGAAGAGAATGCAGAATAATGTATGGAACAATTGCTCTATGGTGGAAATGCCTTTTAAGGAACCAAAGAACAGATTAATAAGTTAAAGAGGAATCATATTTTTTAAGCGTTTCACCCAAAGCAAGGCGATAAGCCACTAAGACGCAAGGGGTTACAGAAAATTTGGAGCAAGATCAGATAGGAGTGATAGAAGAAAGGATGGGGAGAAGGGTAGTGGATAGATCAAGGCAACTGGAGATGTCGATTGACATTACATTTGAATAGCTGGAGATTATAGCTCTCAGGGAAACTGGAATAGGGAAGGGAGTTCCACAGGCGAGAGGTGCGAGACATGAATCTATTGGAGTAGAAGATACGGCTACATTTAGGAGTTTTGGCAGTGAAAGGGTGAGAGCAGGATGCCAGCCTCGTAGGCCGCTTGAATTCATGAAGTCTGGGAACCAGCGAATGCAGCTCCTCGGAGCAATTGCCATGAAAGTATTTGTAAAACAGACAGAGAGAGGCGACTGTAGACGAGATGCCAGATCAGGTCCAATTATATTGCATATCCGCTTCTGGAGCCTATCAAGAACCCCGAGGAAACAGAAGGGGCTCCAGAATATATATGGCAGCATATATCAATGTATTTGTTCCGATCAGCCGCAGAGATGTGCTCTCGAGAAGTTGAGCGTCAGACATTCTAATGGATGGCAGGGAAGGATCTCTGTGGTGATTAATAGAGAGCAGTTTTGTATGTTGTGGAGATCTTATTGTACCATTGAAATCGTTAAGAAAATATGTTATTAAAGCAGTACACGCCAACATACATGGTAGTGTATTGAACAGACTATTATGGTTGAAAGTACAAGCCTGGAAGCCGGGCAATACACGAGTGTTTGTTGAAGAATGCTTGGGTACATAGTTAACACGAATTGGATGTAGGCCATTGGAAACACACTCATACTATCCACGATAAAATGGAATTGCAGGGAGGATGCCCCAAACTATAGAATTTGAATTGAAAGCATTTTCTCGAGGGAATAGTAAACTTAAAAGACATCTACCAAGATTGATTTTAATTAGCATGGCATTACGCATGCTCGCGGAAGACGAAGTCCCAAGACACTGATAGGATGTCAAATTAGAGACCCAGTAACCATGTCCTTTTCAACAAATTCGAATGAATGGTACCGAAGAAATAAGAACTCGAATCCTGAGAGAGCAGAATCTGTTGCAGCAAAAGGATTTAAAACAGCCATATTTAAAAAAAAAATGGACAGGGTGCGTTAGGTCATGAAGAATACTTTAAAGCTGGAAGGGAGTCGGGGGATATTGAAATGGATGAAGAGCCTGGTGCAGAAGAGAGGGATCAGGATTATCACCAGGAATTGGAGAGTGGAGACGAAAGAATCAGTAACCCAAGGAAGGTTCAAATGAAGAAAATCCGATAAGACCGAGATTCCCTATAAAGAGAAATCTGGGCAATCACCATGAGACAAGCGGTACAAAACCTCGAGTGATTCGTCGAAGATGCAGGTCTTCCAAAATCATAAAGCCCCTAAGATTCCAAGAGATTTGATGATTTGCAAATAATATATGTAAGTGTGAAGTTTTCTATACTCGGGAGTGGAGTTATCTTTCCTTGACTACACTGCCTACCTGTTAGAAATTTACAGGACACAACAATATATATATATATATGTATGTATGTATGTATAATCTTAAGGTGTTTTATATTTATGGGATAAAGTCATCAGTATCAGAAATAGAGCGTGTGCAAATATAAAAGTGAACTGTTTCATGCTAGACGCAATCGTCAGATATATATATATATATATATATATATATATTAAGAAATGGACAAAGTCCGACAATTTATTTATTAAAGACATTTTTATGTTTAACGTTCTTTTTTATAGATACAAGTATTTAAGTAAATGCTCTGTTTATAATAAACAGTATTAAATAACATTTACCGGGTTGAATGAACGAGAAATTTTCATAGAAAATATTCGTCCTTTGACAGGATTCGAGCCTGCATCCTATACGGAACCGTCATTTACGTTGACGTGCCTAACCGATCGGCCACAAAGGAGCGTTCTGTAGGCAAGGTCGAATTTTACGGCTTATAAACTTCAATCTTCCATGAATCTCGTACATTCATAACTGCTCATGGCGTATCAAATGTAAACAAATGACGTCATACATCAAGAATTGGACAAAGTCCGACAATTTATTAAATTCGTGGCCGAGTCGGTTAAGGCACGTCAGCGTAAATGACGGTTCCGTATATATATTTTGAGGTTATTTAATGACCATAACTAAATATTTTGAACACAATATTACAGCTTCAGTGAAATATATTTAGAAAGTATATTTTATATTTTGAGGTTATTTAATGAAGAAACTTATTATTTTGTACACGATTTTACGGATTCAATGAAATATACTTAAAACTTATATTTTATATTTTGAGATTATTTAATGACGATACCTAAATATTTTGAACGAAATTTTACGGCTTCAATGAAATATATTTAGAGCGTATATTTATATTTTGAGGTTATTTAATGTCGATACCTAAATATTTTGTACACAATTTTACGGATTCAATGAAATATGCTTAAAACGCATATTTTATATTTTGAGGTTATTTAATGACCATAACTAAATATGTTGTATACAGTTTTACGGTTTCAATGAAATATATTTAGAACATACAATTGTATACTTTTAGGGTTTTATAGATATATAGTTTATTGATTAATTTTTGTAGGTGTTACATATTTTCGTATAAACCTACTTCTTTAAGTAGGATATTATGTTGACGGTTTCAGTATTTTCAACATTTTCTCATGTTGGTTTCATTGTATTATTTATATCTTACAAGCGTTAAATAAATACATTCCGTTAAAATGTGTTTCGCCGTTAGTGCGATTTGGAATGTTGTACATGTTGATAGATCATTCTTCAGCAAGTATGAATGGGTTAGGTATGTGCAGCCTATCCAACATTACCACAGCCTAAATACAACAACCTTCATTCATCCAAGATCGCTTCGACTGAGCGAATTTTGTAATTGTTGTTTCCGGTTAAGTTCTTCTGCCACTTCTACTTAATGAAACTGTTCATTTAATTTTTCATATAATTTTCATTTCGTATAAACGGG
>CAHIKZ030000582.1:860000-867500 GCA_903632075.3 Acanthosepion pharaonis
TCTAAAGTTTTGTTTTTTGCGAAAATAGTTTACAAATGAGAAATTTGGAATTAGAATATGTTCAAGCGTAACTGTATGCACACATGCAAACATATATGCATAAGCACATATCTAGATGCGTATACATGCACAAGCCCCAATCATAACACCACATCCATCATGCTTCGCAGTTAAGTTTTTATACTTTGGATCATAAGCAGATCCTTACTTTCTCCACACTTTGGCCTTTCCAACATTTTGGCAGAGATTAATTTTGGTTTTATCAGCCCATAAAACTTTCTTCCAGAACCTTTGTCGCTCATCCCTGTGCTGCTTTGCATATTCCAATCTGGTCTTCCGATTCTTACTGCTTGTGAGTGGTTTGCATCTTGTGGTATGGCTCCTATATTTCTAATCTCAAAATCTCTTTCGAATGATGGATTGTGAAACATTCCCCACTGCACCGTGGAGTTTGTTGCTGTAGTCCCTAGCTTGCTTTGGGTTTTTTCCTCATAGCTGTAACAATGTTTCTCTCATCAATTTCTGTCGTTTTCCTGGCTGACGTATGATATGTCTGTTGCTTAGTATACTGATAGTGTCTTTCTTTTTCAAGACATTCCAGATTGTTGTGTTTGTTATGCCCAATGTAGGTAGAATGGCTCTGGTCGATTTTTTCTTCTTTTCTCTGTTTAAAAATGGATTTCTCATAGACAGATCTCTCGTCTTCATGTCAGTTTATTTGAACAAGAAAAACAGTTTAACAGCTGAAAACCAAGACTAAAACCAAGAGTAGTTATTTACTGTATAAGCAATCAATTAAAAGGCAACATCTCGACAACGACAAACATCTGTGAGTCACGTGTTCAAATAGATTTGTTAACTTGAAAAATGGGTGGGTTCAAACAAAAGGTGGTATGCCTTGAGTTGTTTAACAAATCTAAATGCAAACATCAGGAAATAAAAGCTGAAACTCTGAACTCTTGTCTCGTATTAATCTTTTGAACTTGAACCCAAATATATGTGTCTGTCTATCTCCCTCTCTCACTTTATATATATATATATATTGTCGGATTAGTCCATTTCATAATATATGCTGTGATTGTTTTACGTTAAAATACGCTTTTAGCAGATATGATAATTCGAGAAAAACATGGGAAATTTGTTGTTGAAAACCGTAAAACTTTTCTAACAAGACGCTCCATCTGTAGCTCAATGGTATAGCATGTCAGATTCTGTTTCTTGATGCTGTAAGATTCACCAACCAAGGTTCTACTGCCTAGTCTGTTCAGCTTGTCAACCCATAGCTGCCGTGGGTGGAGAAGAAATAGATTCATACTTATCCCAAGGGTATTTGCGCCTTGGTGAATATAATTAACTAAACAGGGATTCGAACTTAGATCTCCGATTTCTCATTCCGAGCCGTTTCCCATTACACCATAATCAGCAATAAAACTTTTATACAATAAAATTGGTCTTAGCTTTATTTCGCAATTCGCATATTCCCGGGTTTGTAAATATGTATATTCTATATCCGGGAATTAACCGAGACTCGAAGAACAGTTTTCAGTCGGTCAATACTCTGTCTGTACAGTACAAAAATGCCGAGCGTTGTAATATTTTTACAATAAATCTTATGAATATTCCCAGTGAATTGGACAAAGAAAGACTATAAATAATTTGACTGTTTATCTCTATAGTAATAAAGTGGCAAATGAATTACGTAAAAAGATCATAAAATTACGAGCGCACGTTTTATTTCATGGTGAAATATTGTTTGCAAAGTGTCCAGCCTCTCCAGTGTAAATGAAACAATAAGAGCATCACCGACCAACAATAGCACACCTGACACAGCTGACTCATCTCTGGGTTAAGCGTAGGTTACTGCGGGTCAAGTTTGGCCGGCAAACGTTAACATCGGTGTACAGACGAATTCCACGAAAAACATTTGGTGTTCCCTTTTCGGGATTCGAATTTTATATTAGAAGGAAGAAATAAAAAAAAAATATTGGCAGAAAACATTTTCTTTGTGTTTTGAGTATAACCTGGTTAGATGTCTAACAAAACAGAATATAGATCCAATAATGTTTATTTACATAATAGTTATATGTGGAATTTCATACAGTTACATTCCAAATGTAATGAGATGGCAGTTTGTAAATTTGATGTCAGGTGACGCAAACCTGAGTGACGTCAGGGAAATGCCCTGTTTTTTTTTTTTTGTTTTTTTTTTTAAATAAATTTCCCTCCGAGCAGGGCAGTAAAGTTGCTAAGACACAAGTGTTTACTGAGTATAGAAGAATTTGAATGGAAAAAAACATTATGAAGGAGCGGGAACAATAGAAGAGTAATAAGGAAGACGGTAGATAGCGATTGACATTGCATATACATTTTTGAAGATCAAAATATGGATCCGGAAGAGTGTTCCACATGCGAGAAGTGCGAGTAAAGTAGCTATTAGCATAGAACATACAGTTACATCTAGCTAAATAAACTGTAAATTGATGGAAAATTTTTGCCAGTCGAGTATTGCGCTTAAATTCACAAAGTCTAGGTACCATAGCAAAGAGTTCATCCGAAAAATAACTAAAAAAGAATTCATAGAAAATGCACAGGGATGTAACTTTATGGCTGGGAGAAAGTGTCTGAAGCCGACGCAAGGTCAGCATCAATAATATTATTAATTCTACTTTGGATTTTATCAAGAATCTCTAAATAAAAAGCATGAACACCGGAGCAAATGTGGCAAAAACATTCTAAGCACGGACGAAAATTCATAGATATATAAGATAGATTCTGGAAAGAAAAAGATCGTCTAGCACAAAACAGTCAACCAACTTTCTCAGCATCTGAGCTGAATGAATTCAATATAGTTTTTCTACTTCATGTCCGCTGAGAACATTAAACCGATAAGTTGCAACGATCCACTCTCCTGGTGGTTAGCTTCACCCATGTTGAAGAAAAGCAGAAGGTGGTCTCTCAGATGATTTACAGAGAGCATTTTAGCTTTAGAGACTTATTTGTGACTTCATAGCAGGCGTGTCAGTGTAAACAGAGACAATGCGACGCGAATTGTCGGATTTCAAAGACACCTGTTTAAAGATGGAAGGCGAATGAGTCCTATTCCGGAAATTTTGATACATCCTTCGATGTATGTCAGGATGTGTATACCGGATCTACCTGGTAGAAGTTATTAGTACTCTTCGTTGTCATCGCAGTCACTGATCACGAATTTTGACCAGATGTGTCAAGACTATAATTATTAGCGATAAAAAGCAAGAAAAAAGGTAACATTATATATATATATATATATATATATATATATATATATATATATATATATATATATATATATATATATATATATATATATATATATATATATATATATATATATATATATATATATGTCCAGCAGATCAATCCATCCATTTTTTTTAAACTTTCATGCAGACGATTATGGAAAATGTGACTCCCAGATTATAAAAAAAATGTACTCTCTACTGTGTACCGATTATGAACTTAGAATTTGTCTTTTAATTCGAAAAGCCCGCTGGATAAAATAAGTAAAGGTTTATTGCAAAAAAACAGTACAATAAGAAATAAGTTAACAGCTATGCGCATGGTCATCGCAAGTCATTACAGTAGTGAGTGCTAATATGGGAAGGTCGGAAGTTCTCGCGTAAGTCTCAGTCCTACTCAACAGATCCCAGCTAGAAATATTAACCAACCTCACCACGGGGTAGGATGTGACACAAGGCCGAATTTAATGTGGGGCAATCCGAGCCCGTAGGCACGGTGAAAAATTCCCCGTAACCCCGCATAAAAGGGTTCGGATCTGTCTACCACCCCGGACGAAACTCTGCCATTTGGTTACTCTCTGCTCAAAGTTCTACAACAGCTAAGAACTGAGTAACAGATTCCAGCTAGACTCCGTAGTCCGTTGACTTAACGATAGCTAGTTACTACCTATGTCTGTTTGGGCACCTCGAGGTGGTGTAATGGTTAGCAAGCTTGTCTCGCTAGAACTATTACGACTGAGTAGTGAGTTCGATCCTCACTGGGTACCTCATACTTTCGGCCCTGTGCCACATCTAAGCTACGCTTGGAAAATCACTACTACCTATAGGGGGTGACAGGTTATTCCGTTACATCACTTCATATAGCTTATCCGCTGTCTAACAACTTCAACTAATAATAAATTACTTGCCCGCTGTGCAAATTTATAAAGTCATATATTGCAAAGTCATTGTTCAGAAGAAAGTGATTGATTAATTAGTACTGTGTCGATAGATTTAGGCAGTTACTTTTGCGTAAGCGATAACATTTCGAATAGAATATTTATTACAGGTATAGGTCATATAATCTTAGAGGTCATTTTCCATTTGTTTAGCTTAAACGTGTATCCTAGATCAAAATGATCTTGTAAGTCTAATGTATGAAATATTCTTCTTTTATGTAGAATGTTTACGGAAATATCACGTTGAAACGTACGATCTGCGAAGTTAAGCAACGTCAGGTCTCAACAGTACATAGATGGCTGAACGCTTAGGGAAACCTGCCGCTGTACGTTTGGATGTGCAGATGGTGTAAATGATAGTGGCTGATTAGATCGTGCAAATGGAGATGGTCATTCATTTCTTCCTAGTTGGTCGAGTAGTGCTCACTGTCACCTGATACCGAATAATCAGAGATGTTGTCGTCATAAGACACCGACGTCGCAGGATAATCCTCTGACGCAAGAAAAAGATCCCTATTTTGGTATAAGATAATCATATGTTTGTCGAACAATTTTCCTAGTTATTGGCTATTTTATTTTTTCTGTAAGAAAACAGAATTGTGGAAACCCAGGATAGCCTACCACCTGAAGGTGCAGGGTATATAAAGAAGAATTTCAACTATCTCTTTATATTATTAAATATCAGTCAGTTATGTGCCATGCCTGATACACGCTTAGGCGATCATGTATCTTTCGATACATGACTGATGAGGCAGATTTTTCCCTGCCATTTCTTTCTGCGGTAGACCAGTGACCATCCAAGAATATACAACCCGTCCTGCTATATGCCCATAACTCATGTTTTTCCCAAAGGTATTAGCACGTGAGTGAATGTAATGGATTCGACTGGAATTCGAACTTGGCTCTTCGATTTCTCAATTCGAGCCGCTATCCATTACTCCACCGTGTCTCCTTAATATTGAATGTAAATGTTCTTTTTGCTTCGATTTTCTCACAATTTCTTCGTTGCTTACATATTGTGTTCACGTTCATGCGCAGTCATATGTATATATCACTGATGTTGCTTCAAGTTTCTTCATTTTTGAGGAAATATATTAATATTTTTGGCAATGATGTTTCAGTGGTGCTGAGTTTGGTCATAAATAATGCTCGGTCCTTTTTGATTGATGAAAGAAATTTCCACTGTGAATAATAAAATATTACTTCAATAAAGTTATTGTTCAAAGAGTACTGCAGCATTAAAGATGGGCCGATGCCAAAATTCTTTTCAATCTGACACCTTTGATTATTCTGAGTTAATTTTTGTTAATAGCCAGCAAAGTCACAGCGTTCAACCGCGCGAGACGTTCGTAGCGCCAAGTTCACTGTAGAAGGTTGGCTCGGACATTTGGTGTTAATCACATGGCGTACTGTCATTTCAGCGGATTTGTGAAGAACTTGCCACGATATTTCGCAAAGATGGTTGATTGGGTGACGCCTCCTCCCATTTTATGTGTGTGACTTGTCGACGCTTCCGTTGAAGAACGCATCAGAATCTTTGGATGTCTCGTCGATACTAATTTTATATTTCGCGCCGGTAAATTAGCCCCCAAACAACGTGATTTTCAAATGCAACAATGGCGATACGAACCCTGATAATCTCCAGACTCACTGGGTTTTCCGTATTTGAAGGGTAAAATATATTTAAATATAAACTTCAATTTTGAAAGAGTGCAGATAGGGACACTTTTTTTTAGTAATGGTTTGCGGGAAACCATTTCCTAGGAACAATATCACAGGCTTGGAATGGCAATAGAGAATATTGCGAAGGATTCTTTCAATCGAAATGAAAAAAACCGTTTTCAACATCCATCAATGTTGGCGATATCTAGTTCCTACGTTTCAGTTCTATATATCTCGGTCATCTGAATTATTTAGAAATTTTTTGTTATGTATATTGTTTTAATCTGGTGCTTCGAAAACCGTTTATCTCATTCAGAATATTTCAATATTGGTGATTCTGTTTATATAAAACTAGCAGCATGGCCCGGCGTTGCCCGTGCTTGATTCAAAAATCGTACGACTATTACAGCAATCGCTATCACTTGACTTAAAATCTTTTTGCCCTTCCTTGCCTTTAAAGGAGAGTCCTTTGCCGTGCTGATGTTACTACATGTCTTACTTCTTGCCTATCTCACACTGCGAATTTTTCTAAGCTCTATACTAAACATTAAATCTGTTACGAAAAAAGAACTAAACAAAATGAACACAAAACGATCAGATTTAAAAAAGGATTCGTAACTGGAAAAAAAACAATGAAAAAAGAATGTTAACAACAAATACATTTTCACACCCAACCTAGTCCAGCATGAAACAAACTCTCGCATCTGAGTGTTGACTTCACTGTTCAGTCTTATATTTATATTTACATACGCTCTATCTCTGATATTGGGCATTTTATCCCATAAATACAGCACACCTTAAAAATATATTTATTCATATATATATATATATATATATATATATATATATATATATATATATAGAGGGAGAGATAGATAGATAGATAGATAGATAGATAGATAGATAGATAGATAGATAGATAGATCGAGAGAGAGGGAGGGAGGGAGAGAAAAGAGAGCGTGAAGGTAACAAATCCGTTGGTATATAATCCAAGTGGATAGTAGTAATATAAAACTGACCCACAAAAAGAGCTCACTGTATTTATTATGACAGAGCAAATAATCTATTAAAATACCAAATCACCTCATACGTGAATACATATTCCGGCAGACGAATATATAGGTCGTCTGTTTTATCAAACACAGTGTAAATATATATTAACAGTCGCCTCTTGGTTTGTTGAATGTTTAACAGCACATCAGATCAAATGAAGGTTCACTTTGGGGTTACAGGTTCGATTTCTGTCTGAGATGCATATAGTTCCTACGAAATTTCTCGAACAGTCAAAACTTCAAATCTAATTAACACTGTTTAATTAAAACAGACATAAAGAAACTATATCTATCAAAGTAAGGTATGAACGTAATATATATATATATATATATATATATATATATATATATATATATATCAGGTAGCCTGACGATTGCGTCTAGCATGAAACAGCCTGATGTTTCCTCTAAGTCTGTTCTTCAATGTCCACTTTTATATTTACACACGCTCTATCTCTGATAGTGAGCACTATATCACATAAATATAGCACACTTTAAGAGTATATATATATATATATATATATATATATATATATATATATATATATATATATATATATGAATATGACG